>PVJO010001973.1:0-44184 GCA_004026905.1 Hystrix cristata | reverse complement strand
GGTGTGCACCACCGTTCGAGTTGGCCAAAGAGTGGGGTGAGCATAGAGCTGACTTATCAGCAGGTGCGTGGTGAGCCAGGCTGCTTGGACTCCGCCTGACCTGGATCCTGAGGCATGGAGGGCAAGAATGTGGTGATTTCTTGGACCCCATGGCTCACCACTGGGCGCAGTTACCCTTTTGTCGCGCTGGGCCTGGGAGAAGGTTCTGGGGAGGCGCATCTGGGCAACGAAGGCCAGGGTCTCTCGGACGGTGAGGTGGGGGAGCAGCTGGTCATGCTGGCGCACGTGGGCCACACACTTCCTCACCAGCCGGGGCGTGCTGGGCTGCCCGTTGATGCAGATTTGGCCAGACCTCATCCTGCCGCCTTGGTCTCGGCCGGTGATCACGTCTAGCAGTGAGGCCCTCCCGCAGCCTGCAAGGTGACCACAGTCACTGCTGAGGACAGAGGTGCTGGGGCCAGGCAGGCAGCTGCTGTCCCCCACATGCTCTCCCGCACCCCAGACTGCTGTATCCATGCCAAGGGAACCGAGCCCCAGGGAAGGCGGTACTGCTCCCCGGCCTGGGTGAGGTGGCCCCACACACGAAGTCTCAGGCCTTTTGTCTGAAGTCAACTTGTGCCCCCTTGAGGGGTTGGGACACTGAGGCACTGGGGTTCAGGCCAGGCCAGCCCCCAGCTGAGTGACAGGAGACTCTCGACCACGCAGGCTCGCCCGTGCCTGGAGCCCTCGCCCCCTTCCACCGCTGCAGGATGCCCTTTCTCCCAAGCAAGGCTAGGGTTCATTGCATTATAGAGTGTAACTATTTCTGCCTGGCAAACATGCCAGCGAGGTATCATCTTTCATTGTTGTTTGGCTCAGAAGCTGGCTCTGTGGGAAGGACTAACTGGGAACATTCACAAGGTGTCTTAAAAGTGCAAAACCAGAACCTATTTTGAGAAATAAAGGAGAAAAATAATAGAGAAGTAATAGATGTAGAAATGATTAAGCACCATACATACATAGGTTCTGAAGGTATCCCCTCCCTTCTCTTTTATTTTTATCAGTAGCACTTTTTATTCTCTCTAAAAAAAGAGCCCCTGCACTCCACCCCATCTACTTCTGAATGACATTCCAGTTATTATTGATTCGGGGAACTGAGCATCAAATTGGATCTGGTTTGCAAAGGCACTGGACAAGGCTCATCCTCTGACAGCTGATTGAACTGTGAATGCAAATCGGTCTCAGACTTAGAAACTCCTTCCTGCAGCAGTATTGGAATCCACCCTGGCCCAGTGCCTGGGTAGGGTTTGGGTTTCATTATTGTATATTCCTTTTGGAGAGAAAATTTTCCAAATTGTTTTCAAAGACACGAAGTGCCAATACAAATCGTGCCCAGTGGGATCCTCCTGCTTACTGCCTAGAAGTGCAGAGTGGAAGGGGCCCGCCCACTACCTCCCCGGAGTACCTCATTTAGGATCCCTGAGAATTTAGGTGGAGCAAATAGTCGGGAGAGGAACCAGAGAGAAGGAGCCAGGCCAGCTCCCCGCTGAGCCTGGGACATCAGCTCCAGGGTCTAGGAGTGCAGGGGATTTCATGAATGTTCACAGGGACCTTGGGATTCCGGTCAGAGGGCAGGAAAACTATATATTCTAAGCAAAACATTGTGAGAGGCGTGGGCAACCTTTCCAGTAGAAGGTGCTTGGTGCTTTTGGAGAGGTCCTCCATAAACCAAGTTGAAACACCCAGCGATACCCAAGACCCCTGCAGAATGGCTGGCATCTCCCGGCCACCAAATTTATCAACTGGAAAACACATCCAGCATTACAGATTCTATCGAGGA
This sequence comes from Hystrix cristata, assembly GCA_004026905.1. Classification (NCBI taxonomy): domain Eukaryota; kingdom Metazoa; phylum Chordata; class Mammalia; order Rodentia; family Hystricidae; genus Hystrix; species Hystrix cristata. Next base: position 42,365 of record PVJO010001973.1, on the reverse strand, counting down.
CTAAATGCCTGGGGCTGATTTCTTTTTTAAATCATGACCAGCTTGTGTGTGAGTGAGTGTGTATACGTGTGTGTGTGTGTATGTGTGTGTGTGTGTGTGTAGTAAAAGTCATAGAAAGTATAATGTAGAACCCTTCCTAGACAGTTTAATAATTTCAGCCAAGTGAGCTTGAAACCAAATAATCCTGAACCTCGAGTCAAGAGACCCGGATATTACTCTGTGTAGTTCCTGCTCAGCCTCTTGGACTTTACTTTCCTTAATCACATATCAAAGGTACTCACAGCTAGGGTCATGTGGACCAACCGTTCACCAGGACGACTCCCAGTAAGAGCCCATGTGTCCCCGGATGCTCAATTCAGGAAGAAAAAGCAGATATAACAAGGAAAGCCAGAAGTTACAAATGAAAATAATCCTTGTTTAGGTCAGAATCCCAGCAGCAGGGCCAGAGTGGAAGGGACTTAATGATTGTGCATACTGTTTTAGTTACAAAGTGCATTTTTAGACAGTAAGTCATTTGATCTTTGGTTAGCCAATAAACAGAACTTCTCTATCAGAAGAGTATAAAAGTTTGGAGTTGATGTTAAATACACTGAATAATCTTTACCTCTGGAAATGATTAATTAGAAGTTATAAAGTACTCTAACAGTATGTAAAGTGTCCTAGGAGGAAATACTTGATTTTGAGAATCAGCAGAGTCAGTTCAAGTTCAAATTCTAGTTCTACCTTGAATGCATCCTAGGAGAGTAGCTCAACTTCTCTGGATTTAGTGTCCTCATCCATCAAATGAAGGGGAAGAAGAGAGAGGGAGAAAGAGAGAGAGCAAAGGAACACTCTGAACACTCTGGAGGTGTTGAGGACTAGATAATTTGAAAATCTCCCTCTAAAAATGCTTTCCAGCTCTGACATTCTGGAATTTTAAGTTTTGGTGGGGAGGTGTCTCTTTGAAGCAATCAAAAACCGCTCTGGCTCTTTGTGGGTGGTTGGAGGTTGTACTCTGGCTTTGGAGACGGAGTGCGGTGGTGGGGCTCTGCCTAGTCACTGTCTGACCGTGACCTGGATCTGACTGTGGGGGAACGACCTGAGTGAGTGCCCTTGTGGTTGGAGGAGTCCCAGCAAAGAACATGGTGTTCTCAAGCTGCCTGATGGTCCAGTGGGTCCAGGTGTTAACTATAGACAGACACTGCGGCTTTAGCTTCTGGTGGACTGGAGGCATCTCTCGATTGGTACTAGTACCAGCCTTCTAGAACCTGTGAAGGGGTGAGTTGGCCTTCGAGCCCAGGTCTGTCTCCCTCAGCCACTCTGCTATGTTGCTCTACTAGTCAGCAGAGTTCTGGAAGAAGCATCCTTTTCTCTGAAGGACCATTCTGCATCCCAGAAGACAGAAACCACCCCCTACCCTGTCTGCCTCCAGTGGTACCTGAGCTCCCGATGATGGCCAGCATCTGCCCACTTCGCACTCGGAAGCTAAGGTTCTGGATGCCCAGCTCACCGGAGTCATGGTTCTTGTGGAACATCCAGGGGACCTTGAATTGAGCCAGCCGCTCAAACCAAGGCACCTGGGAGGCCATGTCCACCTGCAGGGAGAGACATTGGAGGGCTCCTCAAGGAGCCATGTGGCAGCTCTGCTCGGCTCCCCGTGCTCTCTCTGCCCAGGGGATGCAACAGGCCATGGCCCTCCTGCCCCACCCCCAGGTTCTACCAAACGTGGAGGCACAGCTGGGTATAGTGGCGCATGCCTGTAGTCCCCATACTCTGGGAGGCTGAGGCAGGAGGATTGCAAGTTTGAGCCCTGCCTGGGCAACTTTATGACTTACTGAGACCCTGTTTTAAAGTTTAAAAATACGTAAAAAGGGCTGGGGATATAACTCAGTGCAAAGGCCCTGGTACTCCAAAATAAAAATGGAAACAACAAACATGGAGATGGAACTCGATCATCCTGAGAACCTGATGCTGCTCTTCCCAATTCTGGAGACAAAGGGACTAGAAATTAGGTGCAATAGTAGAACAGAGGAGAAGGAGGAGGAGGAGGGGAAGGAGAAGAAGAAGGGGAAGGGGAAGAAGAGGGGGAAGGGGAGGAGGAGGTGGAAGAGGAGGAGGAGGAGGAAGAGGAAATCCTTGACTCTGACCAGGGTACCCCTGGGAACCTCTAAAAGGCTGCTGGTTGTCCTTGCATGTATTCTGGGAGCAGTACATTTTACCAAAGGGGGGAAAATCTATAGGTAGAGATATACAAATGGATGAAATCTGAAAATATGAAGTATATGGCTGGGTTAGTAACATTGCACTTTATTAATTTCTTAGTTTTGATAATTACACCATGGAGGCTGGGGGTTTAGCTCAGTGGTTAGAGTGCTTGGCTCATAAGCACAAGGCCCTGAGTTCGATCCCCAGCACAAAAAAAAAAGTGTAGAATATAAAGTGTTACCATGAGGAGAAGTTGGACGGGAGACCTGTGGGAATACTGTATCACCTTTGCAACTTTTTCAAGTCTCAGGTTATTTCCAAGTCTAAAGTTAAAAGAGTTCCAGAGATTTTCCATGCAGGCTCGCACTATTTGCTTCGTGCTTCTGAGGGGTCTCGGTCCCTTTGCCGGCCACACCCTTCCTGCTCCACATCTGAGTGATGAGGAGGGAAGGCAGGCCTGCCCCCAGGGGCTGAGGCCCTTCCCTCCTCCTTCTCCCCACAGCGCAGACATGTGCACCCTACCTGGTAGGTGAGGTCTCGGACCTCCAAGGTGTTGGACCGGCCACTGTAGGTGAAGTACAGGCTGTTGTCATTTTCAGAGGAGAACAAGCTGTCCTGGAGGCCCTGCTGGGAGATGTGACAGGTAAGGACTCCCAAGGTCATGGGAGAAGACAGGTGTTGGCAGTGTTGGCAGGAGATGGGTTGCCGCAGGCGGGCCAGGACTTCAAGAACACAGAAGCATCAAGACAGTCCACCACTTTGTCCTTTCAGAGAGAGTGTGGGCTTCCCTGCCGCTGGTGGCAACCTCAGCCTTGGCCAGGGGGCCTGAGCCCAAGCAGCTTAGGATGACCCATGGTGTGCAGACACCAGAGAGGGAGGGAGCAGGGTAGGGAGGCCCGAGCCAGGAGCTGGGAAACTCTTGGCCTGTAACTCTCTCCTCCCCACATCTGGCTTACTATCTCCTAATGCCAACAGACTCCAGATTGTGGGAGGAAAACAGCTATTAGCATGTTTAAAAAGCTCAATATTTGTGAGGACACCTTCCCGAGAAAAATCATCTCTTTTATTTTATTTATTTATTTATTTTTACTGTGGGTTGAACCCAGGGCCTTTGCACTGAGCTACATCTCCAGCCCTTTTCTTATTTCTATTTTGAGACAAGATCTTGCTAAGTCACTGTTTTACACAGGCTGGACTCAAACTTGTGGTCCCCTGCCTCAGACTCCCAGAGTGCTAGGATTACAGGCGTTCACTACCACACTTGGCTGTATCTTATTTTGATGAGAAGTTTTATGTGACAAAACTAGTGAGAATGCTGCTGGAGGATTCTAAAAAGTTCCCTGTCATCGTCACCCCCACAAACATACACTGTAAGGATGTTGTTGCTGTCCTGGGTTGGTGGTATATTTGTGTTTTCATGAATATTTAATTGAAACACAATAATAATACGTATTTATGGGTATGGAGTGATAACTGGAAAATGTATAAAATGTGTAGTGATCAAAGAAGGCCAATTAGCATTTCCATTCCTTCAACACTCATCATTTCTCTGTGAAGCCTGCTTGCCTACACAAAGAACTCCTCTCTTCTGGTTCTTTGCAAAATACACAACAAATTGTTGTGTACCATGGTGCAGCAATATGCTGTAGAACACTAGGATTTATTCCTTCTGTCTGTGTTTTGGTGCCTGCTGTCTGATCTCTGTCCACTCCTGCCATGCAGCCTGGGCTGCGCTTGAATTTGTGATTCTCCTGCCTCAGCCTCCTGAGTACTAGGATTACAGGTGTGCACTGCCACATGCAGCTACAAGATTTTCGGTTCTTAAGGCATTCTATTTTTCTTCTTGTCTTAGTTACTTTTCTCTCATTGCTGAGACAAAATACCAGCACCCAAAGTTGAGGGGGTGATTTATTTAGCTCACAGTCTGTAGAGGTTTCAGTCAGTGATCAGCTGGATCCACCAAGGCAGGGTGGTGTGGCAGGCAGGCAGAAGGCAACAAGGTAAGCAAGGGGGAGCAAAAGGGGCAGACAAGCCTCTTTCTGTCCCTTATATCTTATCCAGGCTGCCAGGATGAGTGCCAAACCAATCAGTGGGCTGATTTAGTAATGACACGCCCTTAATCCCAGCATCACACACTCTAGATTCAGCCACCTTTGAAAAAGCCCCACCTATGCCTGCATGAGACTTTGGGGGGACATTTAGGCACGAACTACAACACTTCTGTTTCTGAAGTGCAGGACCAGGGACAGATTCACTAACAAGCTCCCAGGGGCCCCAGGCCCCCGGTCCGCAGAACTGTCATTCCAACCTTTGTGTTCCTTCAATTGAGCCAGCAGCAGACTCTGGGCGCCCACACCGTGCTTCAGGCTGGGAGTTTGAGGGGCGGCAGTGAAAACAACAGTCTCCGAAAAGCTCGGAGTTTAGCAGGTGAGTCAGGACTTAGGATGGAGCAGGACAGGCTGGGGGAGAGGCAGACTGACCTCCAGCATCTGGTCAGTACACAACACACACGTGCCTTATGCCTTAGGTGACAACGGTCTCTGTCCAAGTACCCCTGCAATAGTAGAGGTCAGAGGTCCCTTGGAGAGGTCTTTCCCGGCTGCCTGCACCAGGTCTCCTGTGACCAGTGCCCAGAGTTCTGGGAGAGGATAAGAAAGCCACAGAGATGGTTTAAGGTTTGAACATTATCCAATAAAAACCCGGGAAAGAGGTGTACCTGACTCAGGCCAGGGTTTACCTCCGGGGTGGGGAGACTTGGGGGAGAGATACAGGGAGTGGGAGCAAGTGGGCTTCAGAGCAGTTGGGAAGTACGATGCAGTTCCCTATGTCCGTGGATTTTTTTTTTGTTGTTTTTGTTATTTTGTTTTTGGTGCTGGGGATCGAACTCAGGGCCTTGCGCTTGAGCCAAGCACTCTAACCACTGAGCTAAATCCCCAGCCCCCGTGGATTGGTTTGGTTTGAAATATTTCACAATATGTTTTCAAACTGAGAGAGCAATCCCATGACTACAACTGCAGCTTCTGTGCCCCCCTCGACCCCCAGAGCCGATGCTCAAAGCGGGAGCGAGTGGTGGGGCCCGAGGAGGAGAGAGGGTCTGCGAGGGCGACGGAGCTCCTGGAGAGGTCAAGGGCAGCCCTGTGCAGAGCACTCTTCACGTTCTCCACCTCCACCTCCACCTCCACCACACCCTGCCTGGGTTCTCCAGTTCCTTGTGTTAAGCTCTCAGCAATCTGTCAATTGCTTCGAGACTCATTTGGGCTAACGCACATCCTGTCATCTTGGGTTGTTTTTAAAGCAAATATCTGCGAGAGGGATGTTGGTTGATTGGCATCATGTGGGAATTAGCTTGGCCCAAAGGCCCCAGGTTGGGCTAGAGGAGAAGGAGCTGCTAAAGAAGGGAGGCCAGACACTCGGGGTCTGGAGCAATGTGTCCAGGTGACCTCAGGTCCACTGTGCTGGGGTGGTGGGGTGGCCACTTGGGGCCCAGGCGAGAGACATGGCAAGAAGGAAGACAGGCAAAAATTTGAGAGGGGCACAGATCCTGTCCTGAGGCCTGTTGCAGGCCCCTTCCTCGAACCTCAGCCACCATGGAAGGATCGGAAGGATCGGCCCTGTGGGAGCTGCACAGGCGGCTCAGGTCTGGAAGAGGACAATTTGTACCTGGGTTGGGTATGACTCCTGTTCCATCTTAAAATATTTTCCTTGGCTCCCAGGAAGGATTTGTTAGACTCTTCCTGAGGTTTTGACAAACTCTCTATATTTTTCAAATACTTAAATATCTATTCAGCTGACATCTTAATCAGTATGACTGTCAGAACATCACTTGAATTTCTGACAGGTGACACCCAAAACAGCAAAAGCAGGTTTATTTGTAGATAATCAGCTCAGCACCTGCTGGGCTACACTGTCATTTCTCCATGTATTAACTTCTGATCAAATTCCTGAGTCAGAAGCATAGACAGAAACTCAAGGAAATCAGAGCGCTGGCCTTTGTTCTGGGATGAGAAGCCTGGGCCTGGACAGGGGGTGATGTGCCAAGGGCCTGTGGCTGATGGGGGCATGCAGGGCTTGTTCCTGGCTGAGAGGACACTCTTGGACCTTGGGACATTCAGAGCAGAGCTCAGCAAAACTGCCCCGATGCCCAGGCCTCTGTTGTCCTCTTCTAGCCCTCTTCCTGCCCGTGATGTGAGACATTCATGGGCCACAGACACGCGCCACTCCAGGTACCTGATTCCAGAATGTGCTGTGCAGCCTGCCCCAACCCCACTCCCGGGGCCGGCCTTTGTCTGCTCCCAGACCCTCTGGAGCCCTGACACTGTCTCGCACTTGGGCCCCTTAGGCCAGGAGCACATTTGTTTATGGAGGGCATGGATGAAATGTGGGTGGGCAGGGCAAGATGACCACAAGGATAGCACGAGTTCCTTATAGAGTGGGATGGAGCTGGGGTGGAGTAGAGCAGGGGACAGGCTATGGTGTGGGCTAGAGGCTGTCTCCTGCTAGCCTATTCTAGCTGCCAATCCAAGGAGCCCCAGATTTTTTAGATTTATACTTGGGCCTACAGGGTGTGAGGAGGGCACATCAAGGGAAGAGGATAGAAACTATGCCATTCAGCAGTTTTTAGCTGGGTTGAGAGCTGTGAAGGATTTGGATAAAGAAAATGTGGCCCTCATTCCTTTGTTTCAAATACTGCAACTGCTAGGGGCAGACTCCTAGGGGTTGGCCCTGAGGGAATTCAGGGGGCAGAGTGTGGACTCCTTGGGCCCAAGTGGGTCTCACTCAGGCAACTCAAGTCATCCCAGGTGGCTGTGCCTCCCGCTGGACTGTGGAACTCTTATTCTTGCCTTTCTCTCATACTTTTCCCCCACAATAAGCAAAGGCGGAAAGGTGGGGTGGGGTGAAGCGGAAGTGGGCGTTGCTTCCCTTCTGTCTTCCAACGTAGCCTCCTGCCTCAAGCCCTGCCCACTCTCCCCAGTCAAAGGCTATTTATTAAGCAAACACTTATCTGGTAAAAAGAGGGAGGGAACCTTGTACCTCCTCCTCTGTCTGTTCCCCCCAGCTGTCTCCCAGATCCTACAGTTGCCTGCATATTTGAGCATAAAGTCTGACGTTCCCACAAAAGTCATCCAGTTGCACCCATCACTTTACAGCCGCTGAGATTCTTGGCCTGGCAGCCACATGCATGAGGGAGATACCGGAAGAGGTCCTGGTATGTGTGGGCATGTTTCTGTGATGGAATCTCTTTTGGGGAAAGCTAAATCAGGTTGGGTCACACATAAGAACATCACTTTCCTATAGGAACAGGCCCGTGGGCCAGAAGTGACCTCAGAGGCCTCCCAGCCCCAAATCTGATCCCCTTAGTCCTCTGCCACCCAGGAAATGGAGTCCTGTTGCCACAGTCTTGCTCCGTCTGTGGTCCAGGTGGCGGATTAGGACAGAAACGCCTGAGGAAGGAAAGAAAGGTCGAGTTCCTCCCCACCCACTGGACCAAGGTGGCCTCTGTCACTTACCGAGGCATCCTGGATGGCAGCCCCCTTCCACAGCCCCATCTCTGTGGCCTTCCCTGCCATGGGGCCCACCAGCTCTGCGCCCCTTTGCTGCAGCTCCCGTGGTCTTCAGAGCCTGCTTTCTCTCTTGGTTCCTTACAGCCGGGTCCCCTGGTCCCTTCTTGCAGGTGCCAAGCTCTCTCCCAGCATTCCCCTCTGGCAAGCCCTCCTACAAACACACTGTGTGTGCTCTGCCCACTGTCCAGATAAGGACGCTCCGGCTAAAGGTACATCTGATAATGGCATCCGTGGCCAAGTCCGGGCTGGGCAAGGAGCAGGCAGGGTACTCTGTCATTGGCAGCTCAACTGAAGACACTCCAGAGAGGGCCAGGCCACCATAAAATTCACCTCCCTGTGCTGCCTGTTGGCCATGGGTGAGCCCCTTTCTCTGACCGGAGATGGGGCCTTGGAGCTCCAAGTAAACAGCAGTCACCAGAGCCCTCTAGAGGAAGGTCCTGTGGCAGCCTCCGAGCCTCGCCACAGCCTGGGCGTCCTGCATGTCTCCTACAGTGTCAGGTAAGGTGGGCTTGGGGAGCTGCTACCTCTCATCATTACCAAGCGTGTCCCTGGAGGCTTTTGGGGCTGCTTCCCTAGTAGATCAGGGTGCATAGAGGAGAGAAGGGCTGCCGCTGCCTCTTACCTCTCCCGGGCTGGCCCACACCCCTTCCCCACTGTCTGCAGCCTGCCCTGTGTGAATAGAGAAGACTCAGGGATCGGGGGTTGGGAGGATGAGGTGGAATAAAACTTGGTGAAGGAATGCAGGTCAACCTAGGAATAAACAGCCCGACACAGAGACTTGACATTCACAGCAGCTGCTGGGCAGGCATTTTCCGTGGGTGGTGCCAACCTGAAGTCACCACCGGCCAGGGTCTACAGAGCAGGACACCAGTGCCGACATAGTTAGGATCCTGTCCAGACACCTGGATAGGGCAGAGTGGCGGTCAGTCCTGGGAGACAGGGTCTGGCCCCTTCCAGGGCCCCATGCTGCCTTTGCCCTGGTGTGGTTTCCTTTACAGCAATCGCGTCGGGCCCTGGTGGGACATCACATCTCGCCGGCAGCAGTGGAACAGGCAGATCCTCAAAGATGTCTCCTTGTACGTGGAGAGCGGGGAGATCATGTGCATTTTAGGGAGCTCAGGTAAGCTGGGGAGGAGCACTCTGATGCTCAGTGGACATGCTGTAAAGGCTATGGCTTGGTTTAAGCACTGTGTTGAAGAAACAAGTTTAAATTGCAGCAACAAGCCCACAAGTTTGATGTTAGAATGAAACGTAATGATATAGCTATTGTGAGCGGAAATCTCGAGAAAGATCCTTGGAAGAGTATGAAGTCCCACCTAACATGTAAAGGAATTCTTTCCCTCTTTCCTTCTTTCTCTCTCTTTCTTTCTTTCTTTATTCTTCTTCTTCTTCCTCTTCTCCTCCTCCTCTTTCTCCCCCTCCTCCTTCCTCTCCTCCTCCTCATCCTCGATGACGTTGGGTATCAAACCCAGGGACTCATACACTCTAGGCATACAGGGTGCCCAACAAACATGATTTCCCCTATCTGTACCCTGCCTAGAAACAGAAAAAGGAATTCAATAAGCACCAAAATGTCCTTTTGATTCCTATATTTGATTCCCATATTTGTTTGATTCCCATATTTGATCCCCATATTTGTTTCTGTGTCCCTGGTCTTTTTTTTTTTTTTAATTACAACGTACTTTGGACTTACAGCCAAGAATAGAGAATAACATAAAAAATTTTTTTCCTTTTTTTTTTTGGTGCTGGGGATCGAACTCAGGGCCTTGCACTTGCTAGGCAAGCACTCTAACCACTGAGATAAATCCCCAACCCCAATCCTTTCCTTTTTTAAGGTATTAAACAGTACAGATTGCACTGAGCCATCTATGTACCTGTTTCCCATTCGTCCTTCTCTTCGTCTTCTCAAGGGTAGCTACGGTGGAGCCTGAATTGCATGTTTGTTTCTGTGTCCCTGCATCAGCCAGTCCTTGTCTCAGGACAGTATGGCCTTTGGACAGGCAGTTTCTTGAAGCTGAGGGCAGTTTTCTGTGCAATGCGAATTTTCAGAGCTGACGCTGCAGGCAGCTGAGGGGTGGGTGCACTGGCCCTGCAGGGGGGGATCCATGTGTGACACCATGAAACTAGGTTGTCTTGCCCATCTTAAGGTTAAGGACTCTGACAAACTGGATTCACAGAAGCATCTTGATTGCACAGTTGCTTGCAAATTGTTGGCATTCACTGCCACTCTTCATTTGCATTACTCTCTTTGACAGAGACAGGGGATGTAAGCCTGGGGTGAAAGGTAGGGAAGGTGCAGGTTCGGAAGCTTGGTCTCTAACATGGAAACTGTAGGAGTGCTGGAACCTCTAAGAAGTGGGGCCTAGAGGGAGTTGGTTAGGCCACGAGGCTGTGTCTTCAGAAGGGAACAGCGCAGCTCTTCTCAGGACCCCGTGTCTGTCTCATCAGGGAAAGTCATTTTGAAAAGAGCAAGCCTGTCTCTGAACCCCTCTGGCTTCCTGTCTCACCATGCAGTCTTTCCCTCTGACATGTCATTCTGCCACAATGCTATTTGGCAGATTGTGAGGTAGCAGGAAGGCTGTCGCCACAGCTGAGTAGGTAGTGCTGCCTGATCTTGAACTTCAGGCCTCCAAAACCGTGAGCTAAATGAACCTCTTTTCTTTGCAAATTACCCAACTCAGGTATTTTGGTATGACAATGGAAGATGGACTAAGACAGTCCAACCTCGACAGTCAGTGCTTAAATCTGTGACCACTATCTGCTGCAGCAGGTGCACAACTGGATGGCAACAGTAGGGTTTGAAGAGCCCATGAAAATGAATTGTCTGACTGTTGCAATCTGTTTGGGCTACTGTAACAAAATGTGATATACTTGGTGGGTTACAGGCAGCAGAAATGTATTTGTCACAGTCCTGGGGGCTGGGAAGTCCCAGGTCAAGGGACTGACAGGTTTCGTGTGTGGTGTGGGCTGTTCCTCATAAACAGCTCTCTTCTCAAGCTAATTTCATGGCAGAAGCGATGAGGGGTTATCTCTTGATCTTCTTTTACAAGAATTCCAATCAGGAGAGCTGCATCCCCAGAACCTAATCACCTTCAAATTCTACTTCCTAATACACCCCACCACAGTTTGGCAGTAAAGATCTCAAGATCCAAGTTTTAAGGAGATATAAACATTCAGACCATATCACTAAAGCTGTTACACATTTCTAAGATTTCTTGCCAATTCTTTTTTTTGTTTTTTGAGACAGGGTCTCGCTAAGCAGTTCAGGCTGGCCTTAAACTCACTATGTAGGCTAGGCTGGCCTCAAATTTACAGCAATCTTCCTGCCTCAGCTTCCCAAGTGCTGGGATTACGGGAATGCACCACACACCCAATGACTTGCCAATTCTTATTCCTGTTTATTTATTTACCTTTTTTTTCCAGTACTGGGGATCAAACCCAAGACCTTCGTGCTGAACTATATCTACAATTATTTTTGGCGATAGGGTCCTGCTAAGGTGCCCAGGCTGAGCTCAGACTTGTAATCTTCTTGCCTCAGCCTCCCCGAGTGTTACGATGAGCATGCCAAGATTTAGTTCCATTTTTATTTGTATTTTTTTGGACCCTGAGATCAAACTCAGGGCCTTGCTAGGCAAGTGCTCTACCACTTGAGCTAAATTCCCAACCCCTTATTTCCATTTATAAGACAAGTTCTAATTATATATTTATCATTATATTCAAGATCATTCTAGTTTTCCTTTTGATAAATATAATGTGCTCTTTTAAAAAGAAAAAAGCTGAGTTATCCCTATAATAATCTGTTGTATTCTTTATGTGAATTAAGAAGGGTGCCATAGATAGTACCCTCCTCAGGACTGCACCTTTGCCCACCTCTCATCAGACAGTGGGTGGAGTTCTTGAACTGGAGGTGTGGCCCGGTTTCTGATGATATACCTAATCATGGTTATATGACAATGCCTGTCCTTTATACTAAACACAAAACCACAGTAGAATGCAAGTTCCACAAAGGCAGGAACTTCGTCTTTTTTTCCTGCTGTGTCCTTAATACTAGAACAGGGCCAGCCTCTAAGAAGGTGATTAATATCGGTTGAACAAACGAGTGAAGAAATTAAATCTATGAGGTGTGATAGAAAAATACGATGTGTTTAAATAAAAGAAAATTTATTATGGTAAAAGACACATTGACATTAATTCTCCTCAGAATATTCTCTCTTGCTTTGAACACACTTATGCCATCATGCTTGCCACTTTCTGAAGTAGTTCTGGAAATTTTCTTTCATATGTATCTTTAGTTGGTTGTTGTGGTTACCTCGATGTTCTGAATCGATTCAAAATGTTTACCTTTCACGGTCATTTTGACTTTGGGAAAGAGCCAGAAGTCACGTGGTGCCAGCTCTGGTGAATAAGGCAGATGAGGACACCCTGCGATGTGTTTACAAGCCTGCCTTTCTGTTGGATGGCACTTAGCAGCAGCATTTACCACAGTTTGATCACACACATCGTACACTCACGAAAGAGGACTTCCAGAATGGATTCAGAAAGTGGCAAGAATGATGAGGTGTGTTTGAAGGAAGGAGGAGTATTTTGAGAGGGATTAATGGTAATATGTCTCTTACCGTAATAATTTTTAAACATCGTGTGTTCTAATCCCCTCTTGTATGTCTAATTAACCTTCCCAGCGTTTCATTAAATGACCTGATTCCATTGCTGTGTAGTTCCAAGCAGCATTTATCTATCAAATCTTTATTATTAGGAAAAGATGACTTACTGGTCAAAGTCTCACCAAAGTGTGGCCTAACATATGGCAGGGGGATTTGTTTGGCTCGCTATTTGTACTGATTAGAACCCTGACGCCGGGATAAATGCTTCCTTGTAGATTGTTTAGTTACAAATTATTTCTGCCCCGTGCTACCTTATTCTAACCTTTTCACCACTGACTGTACAAAGCAGTTCCTCATATCCTTTTTTAGATGAACTCTGTCACCGTGCTGGTTCCTCACTAATTAGTTAATAAGTATTTGACACCTGTTGAAAAGATCGGATTAGTTATCTATTTCTATGTAAAATAAGAATTCCTATAGTGGCTTAAAACAACGAAATATATTCTTTGTTATCTCTCAAGGTTTCTCCTTGGTTTATCCCAAGTGCTCTGCAGGAAGGTTCTTAGTGACAAGGGGCGCGCTCTGCCCAGGACTCCTGGCGCGGGCTGAGGTCAGTTTGGTCTCAGCAAAGGACTCCTCGAGGGTGTTCCTCAAACTCTGTCCACACAGGGTCACCCAGGGCTCTCGGTCAGCAAGGAAGAGTCACCGACGCGCAGGTACAAGCAGACAATCCCAGGGGCCCGCAAAGAGAAACCCAAATGTCCCAGGAGCCAAACGTTTCCAAGAGCCCCGGCTCTCCTTTTATTCTGATCCGACAGTTTCAACTCCAAAAGGAAATGAAAAAAACAGGCGCAGCCTCTTCGGACGTGACGGCCTGAGAGAAATGGCTCGTCGCTCGGGGGCACCCTTCTCGGTGTCCCCGAGTCCGACCCGGGACCAGGCTCCTCCAAGGTCTCCTCTTGTCGCCCCCAGGCTCGGGGAAGACCACGCTGCTGGACGCCATCTCCGGGAGGCTGCGGCGAACCGGAACGCTCCTGGGGGAGGTGGCCGTCAACGGCCGGGCGCTGCGCCGCGACCAGTTCCAGGACTGCTTCTCCTACGTCACGCAGGTGGGCGCGCGTCCGCCCCGCCCCGCCCCCGCCCCGCCCGCGCCCGCGCCCGCGCCCGCGCCTGCGCGCGCGCGCGCGCCGGCCGCTGACGCCCCCTCTCCGCAGAGCGACACCTTCCTGAGCGGCCTGACGGTGCGCGAGACGCTGCGCTACACGGCCATGCTGACCACGCGCCGCGGCTCGGCGGACTTCCTCCGGAAGAAGGTGGGACCCCGCGCCCGTCTCGCCAGCGCTCTGCCCCTCTCCGTGATTGCGCCCCGCTGGGCTCCTCCTGCGCCTTTGGACGCCGAGCGGGGAGCCGCGCAAACCGGGATGTGCTCGTACACAGCCGGATTTCACGCCCCGTCTGGGAAAAGCAAAACAACCCCCCCCATGGAATGCCAGATAGCTCATTCAGTGTTCTCCAAAACATTGATGAAAATTTGAAAGGATAATACTTTGGCTGTAAATAGTATTATTATTAAATTAAGTTCACCTTGAAAAACCTTTTTAATAATTGGGGCTACTGACATCCCCTGCCCTGTGCAGCTTGCGTGATCTATTATAGGCCTGTGCTGTTCTGCGAGGTCTCTGTTGAATGGCTGTGTTATTTTTCCCACTGATTTTTCTCCGTTTACTTCACGGCGTCTTGAGTGGGCCTCATCTACGCTGGACTAAGTGAATGAAGGCAGAGACTGTGGAGTGGTCAACGCTTTCTAGGTTCCAGTCTGGTTCTTAAGTGTAGCCATTTTGGCAGTAGCCGCAGGTGAAGCTCCAGGGGCCTTTCTCTGGAGACGCTGCCTCAACTCTGTCTGAACTGCGAGGCTTGGGAGCCGTGACAGGTGTGTCAAGGAGGCTGCTGGGTAAACAGCTTTCTCCAGTTGGGTTGATGTGAAGAGTAAATCAGATTAGGTAAATGCCAGGGCATAGAGACGATTGGGTTTGATGATTCCCACAGTCGTTTCAAGGCTCTGGGAATTCCACTTCTCGAGAGTCTGCAAAAACACAGACGAGGTTTCCTATCCGGCACAAAACATCCAGGACGGATTCAGTAACCGTGTCCTCTGTCCATCCCTCCCAAGCCTAGGGGCGAGTTCACAGCTTTCCCGAAGGCGCAGGCACAGGTGTGAAAGGAGGTTTGGGCGTCTGGCGCGGCTGCTGCGCACACAAACCCAGCTGTGACGACTAAAGCTCGATTCTAGATTCTTTTTAGCTGATGACAAGAAGAGACAATTGTTTTTTTCTAAATTGTTTTAAACTAGTTTATTTACACATTTTTGCCTTCTCATTATCTTTATTTCAGATAGGTCTCTTCTTTTGATTAAAGCTTCACGTATGCTGCCATCCTCCCCCTGCCGCCTCTGGAATTTTGTTCCATACATCGTCCCTTTTTTCTCCAGTCTAGTTTGTTGTGGCTGTTTTTCAATGCAGTGTATTTGTTTCTTTTCTTTCCGTATAAAAAGAACACAACCTCATTAGAGGAGGATGGGGACAAACACATTAGCATACACATATTCTCAGTTTTCATCCAGCTGCTTCCTCCAGGGCTGCCTGCCGATGGGGGAGTCAGTAAGGGGAGGACTAGAAGTAGTAGACATTTTCCATCAGATCTTTGGACACGGGATAAGCTGAGAAAGGAAGGAGAGAGAGGCAGGGGAAAGGCCAGCCTTCTAGAAAGCAAAGCACTGGTTTCCATTGTTACGGTTTTGATGAGTTGTGAATGAGGAGACAAGAGCTGCAGGGTTTAAGCAGAGCAAGGAAGACTAGAGCAAAGGGAATTTTAAGAAGTGTGGCTGTGTATTATACATTTGGTCCCCTTCAAAGTCCTTAAAGAGAAGATTGGGGTTACAAGTAAAGATTGGGGTTACTTTTCATAGCTTTTGGTAGCTGGTAACTTTTCTTTGACACAACACCAAACCGAGATTGGTCCATATCAGACTCCAGGAAGTGCCTGGATGACGGAGGGAAAACCAGGCTTAGTTCAAACAATTTGGATTTTTTAAACGTATAAAACTTTTATTATAATAAATTTCAAGACTTAAATACCTAAAAAAGTAAGGTCTATTACCACTAGTCGTTCAGAGGCTTTTTTTGTATGGACTAGACTGGAGGTGGCATCTGAAAATAGGCACTCAATGAACTATCGTTTTGGGCGAATCTCCTTGAAGCAAGTGTAGTAAGCATTTTTTTGTTGCTCTAGGGACTTAAAAGATATGTGCATTTTCCTTAGTTAAATCTGACACGTGTAATATTGTGACTTATTAGATTTCACTGTAATAGGCTGATTTCCCCAGGACGTGGTGAGTCTATTAGCTGCTGAGCGCTCTAGAATGTTCTCTCTCCAGCCATCATCAGCTTGGGAACTGAGACCGCAGCTGTTGCCACGGTGGAGCCAGCACTCCTGAGATTTGTGTCCCCCACAGGTGGAGGCCGTCATGGTAGAGCTGAGTCTGAGCCACGTGGCAGACCAACTGATTGGCAACTATAACTCTGGCGGCATTTCCAGTGGTGAGCGGCGCCGGGTCTCCATCGCAGTGCAGCTCCTCCAGGACCCCAGTAAGTGGGACGCGGAGCTGCAGCTACCAGCTGCTGCCTGGGCGCTTGCTGTATGTCTGCAGATCCTTGAGGCCCTTTCTTCCCGGTCCACATGTGGAAAGGAGTTTGGGTGGTACTGAGTTTTCCAAATTGAGGACCCAGGATTTTCAGAAGTACTATGTAGTTCATTTCCAGATGCTATTTCATCTCCAAATATAAATAATCCCCAACATAACAATGGTCCCAACTTATAATTTTTCAACTTTAAGATGATGTGAGAGCAATACACACAGTAGAAACTATACATTGATATTTGATTTTGATCTTTTCTTGGGTAAGTGATAAGTGATACTATTATAAACACCACCCCCAGCACCACCCCCGCCCCACTCTAATGCCGGGGATTGAACCCAGGGCCTTCACACTGAGCTATATATCCCCTGCCTCTTTTTTATTTTGAGACAGAGTCGTGCTAAGTCACTAAGTTGCCCCTGGTGGGCGGGAACTTATGTTCCTTCCATCTCAGTCTGCCACAGTCCTGGGATTATAGGCAGTATTGTGTTCTCTTATGATACTGGGCAGTGTCAGTAGGCCAAAGCTACCAGTTGGCAGTGTGGTCACAACAGGGAACAACCAACATTCTGCAGTGTGCTGTGTTGCTGTGCTACGATGTTCAGTAGGTTTGGTGTATTAACTGTACTTGCAACACACAATATTTTCACTTTACCATGAGTTTATCAAACATAACCCCTTAATAAGGCCAGGACCATCTGTAGGAAACATCTCTTAAATCAGAAACATTGCATTTGTGTTTTAATGTTCTAACAGCATTTCCCAGGAACACAGGGCCTGCCCCATCCACTCCTTTTACTACAGCGGTACCACTGTATCTGCGGGGAAAGGCTGATTAGTTTTGGTATGACTGCAAGTGTTTATGAGATGACAGGAATCAGAGTAGGAATTGAAGGCTGACACGGAAAAGTGTATGCCATGGGGAAGGGGCTATGAAGATGAGGTAGCCGGCCCCCTTCTTCTCTTGCCTGGCATAGTGACTCCCCCGATCCGGCAAACCCAGCCCTTCTAAGGGCCTGGAAGAGGGCATACTGTATCCGGATTGTTCTTTACTTCATGGTAGATTAAGACTAGTGCTTGGTCACTAGAAGGCAGATAAGAGAAATGCTCTTGTGTGCTCTTGGTCATTTTGGGGATGGAAATAAGCTACAGCTAATCCACCTGAAGAACCCAGATGCCTGCCCCACCTCATACCTTATTGTATGGACCAGATTTCTTTGCTGTACAAATACCCTTTGAGTGCTGGAAAGTGCTACAGACATAAAATAGGGCTATGTCTTTTTTAGCCTATCTTCTTTCTTTTGAGAATAACTTGGTGCCCGTCAGTGTCCCCTGAATGGAGCCCAAACTGACCACAGTACCAAGTAGGAGGCCTGATCTGGTTGCTCTCTGTCCCCGCCTGTGTTGCAGAGCTGGGGGTTGGGCTCCCCAGGCCAGGTCCTTTCTCCTGGGCTTGGTCTGAAAGCAGCTTGCATGCAGCTACTTCTCATCATGCACTGTATGGATGGGGTGGAACAGCCCCATAAAGGACTTGTCAGCATCTGAGTTTTAAGCACAGAGCCTGCTGGGCAGTGGCTCAGCTATGTGCCCCTTCTTTGCTGGCAGAGGTCATGATGTTTGATGAGCCGACCACGGGCTTGGACTCCATGACTGCGAACCAGATCATCTTCCTCCTGGCAGAGCTGGCTCACAGGGACCGCATTGTGATCCTCACCATCCACCAGCCCCGCTCTGAACTCTTCCAGGTAGGAGGGCACGTCCCTTGTTCCACTCAACTCAAGAGTGGGAATGGGGGTGCTGAACTGGGAGTGGGGGAGAGGACTAAAAGTGCATCATCAAGCAGTTGGAGCCAACAATCCTGATTTGGGAACAGCAGAGGATGGAAACCAGTTTCTTTTTAGCACCCGCTGCATTCCAAATACTTTTGAAACACTAGCTCATTTAGGCCCCATGAAGATCCTCTGAGCTGGCATCAGAATATCCCCTTGACAGAGGAAAAGAGTGAATCATAGAAATGACTCAAAACAGAGTCAGTATGAGGGAGTTAAAAGGTAGAATTGGCATTTATGGTTGAGTTGGCTTCAAAGGCTATGTTTTTCCACTGAATACTACAGATTATTTCCAAAAGCTCTCATTTCATCCATTCAGTATCCTTTTAGTTACCTTTTCTTCACTTTTTATAGATGAGAACCTGAGATTCAAATATAAACAACAAAGAGAACAGCCCAGGTTGCTCAGAGTCACTCTCTTTGTGGCTGCCACCTAAACCCAGCCATGTAGCTCTTCTCCACCCCAGAGACTCAGGAGGGTGAGAGCATGATCATCAGAGGTGATCCATTTGGTACACAGAGAGATGCACTCTGACCGCCTCCAGTGGGCCCATTGAGAATACTGAGGCATGGCCGAGATAATCAAAGGACTGATCCACTGCCTGGAAGTGTACTTCCCATAAGGACATGGTGACCCGACCACACACTAAAGCTGTCCGTTTTCTGATCAGCACTTTGACAAAATCGCTGTCCTGACCTGCGGAGAGTTGGTTTTTTGTGGAACCCCAGTGGAGATGCTTGATTTCTTCAATGACTGTGGTTACCCTTGTCCTGAACATTCCAACCCTTTTGACTTCTATAGTAAGTTTTTCTTTCACATTCTCCATCGTGAATGTTTTTTAAACTTTCTCATCTCATCTCCCAAATGGCACCTGCCCCAGCAGGTTTTAGTTTTGATTTTATTTTGGTGATTTTATGTCTCAAGGAACTAATTTGGTGGGTCATTTAACTTACCACTGATAACTTATCAGAATGAGGTGGGGCTCTCTTTCAGATGAATTGGTATACTCCTACTTTGTTAGAGAAAAATTAACTGAGCTTCTGAATTCTCTGATAGTCCCAGTGGGATTCTCATAGCCTTGCTGGATAGCTTTTAAATATTCTGATTTTGTAGGTGGGCATCAGCTTTTATTCTGATGAGACGTGGTATGATGGTTAGTATTCCTGAATCAGCGATAAAACATACTATTTTCCATTGTGTATATATGTGCATTGAAAAACACATGGATCATATTTTTTGGGGAAAAAATCCAGTGGACTTGACGTCAGTGGATTCCCAAAGCAAAGAACGAGAAATAGAAACCTACAAGCGAGTCCAAATGTTTGAATTTGCTTACAAAGAATCAGCGATCTGTCATCAAACTTTGGAGAATATTGAAAGAGCAAAACACCTGAAAACTTTACCAATGGTTCCTTTCAAAACCAAAGATCCTCCTGGAACTCTGTGTAAACTGGGTGTGCTCTTGAGGTAAGAACCTCGGAAATGTAAGTCAGGCCCATTTTAAGTCTTTAGACATTCACCAATAATAAAAGAAAAGAAATTAAAATGGGGTTCTTTGGTTTTCAGGAGAGTGACAAGAAACTTGTTGAGAAATAAACAAGCAGTGTTTATGCGTCTCCTTCAGAATCTGATCATGGGTTTGTTCGTCATCTTCTTCATCCTGGGGGTGCAGAACGATATGCTAAAGGGTGCTACCCAGGACCGTGTGGGTCTCCTGTACCAGTTTGTGGGAGCCACCCCCTACACAGGCATGCTCAACGCTGTGACTCTGTGTAAGTGCTGTGTGCAGGAGGCGCACTCCTTTCTCCCTCAGTAGCTCCCTGCCTCAGGTGTCACCCTGCAAAAATCCACCATACAAGGGTTGTTCTATGAGCCACCTGTGGCCCTCTCCAGATCCCCATGCTGGGGAAAGGCAACTATTGAATTATGAACATGGTGTCATGAATTAGCTTACCAGGAGGCTCTCTCTGAGGATCCAAGAAAACATGCAGTTAGGAAGTCTTGGTGGCAGAGAGTTGGGGGAGAGTTTTAAAAGAATATCTTTCCTGGCCTCCAGGATGCCCACAGCCCATGGGGGCCCAGATACCAGGTCAAATTTGCACCATTAGTTTCTTTTTGGAGAAAAGGACAGTCAGCACCTAATTTTTATTTTTTTATTTTTTTATTTATTTATTTTTTTTTTGGTGCTGGGGATCGAAGTCAGGGCCTTGTGCTTGCAGGCAAGCACTCTAACCACTGAGCTAAATCCCCAGCCCCTAGCACCTAATTTTTAAACTCAGTGGGAATCCAAAAGCAACACCCAAATACCTGATGTTACAGCTTTTTCAGGAGAATGGATAGTTGAGAGATTGCTGAAGTGAAACACAAAGTTGAGGGAATGAGAGGGAAGGATGATGCTTTTTGCAAAGTTGGTCTTAGAGCTGGACATGAAGGGCAACAGTAAATCCTTGTGTTTACCAGGCTTTTCTGGCCCCCTGAGAGTTACTAAAGTGCAGGCTGCTGTGGGAGCCAACAGAGAGGACAAAGTGCCTCACTTACTCATTCCCACCCCTTTTTCTGGAATTGATGACCCTCCACTCCCTGAATTTAGGGAGAAGGAAATAAATCACATCTTTTGCAACCATATTGCCATTCAGGTAGGGTGTAGATTTCTGGGGTGGGGAGGCTTTCTTGTCCCATGAATGGCAGGTCCCTCCTTCCGTGAGTGAGCAGCCTGCCCCTCCAGGGCTCACCTTCAGCATGGGCTAGCCCTTCCTCCCTCAGCCTGTGGCGATGACTGTTCTGGAACCTGCTTTCCATGTCAGTTCCTGTGCTGCGAGCTGTCAGTGACCAGGAGAGTCTGGATGGCCTGTATGAGAAGTGGCAGATGCTGCTGGCCTACGTGCTGCACATCCTCCCCTTCAGCATCGTTGCCACCGTGCTTTTCAGCAGTGTGAGCTACTGGTAAGGGGGGTACAGGGCCATTCCGTTCACCAGGCCTGCATGGAGTAAGAGGGCCAGTGGGATGTAGGGGAGAAATCTCCAGGGTGACTGACTCCATGTTCTCTGCTCTGGAGGATCTGCATTTTGCCCATTCACGTCTAGGGCAATGTCCTGTCTTTCAGGACATTGATTTTATAATATAATAACCCGACTGGGGGCTGTATGGAATCTGGGAACAAACCAGATAGACTACATGTGCCAGGAAGAGCAGGCCCCACATTCCCCCCACAGGGTGGGCCAGAGAAGAGGGCTCCAAAGTGGCTGGGACCCAGGTCCCCAGGGACCCTGGTGCAGAGGAGGTGACCACTGGTCACCAGCAATGATTTGTGGCCTCCTCAGGCTGCTGTGAGCTGGAGGGGAACAACTCCCTGTGTCTGGGGTGTCACTGATGTATGTGGACATTGCAGGGCCATCGAAGTTTGGGCAGGGTGAAGGGGGATGGAGGAACAAAAGTGTGACTATGGGAGGAGGGTACTGGGAACCAGGAAGCATCCCCAGTGCTACTGGGTTTTGATTAATGCCTTCTTTTTATGTTTTAGAGCGTTATCAAGATACAAGTCCAAAAATGTGTAGAGTTAAGGTATTTGCAGGATTTGTTGTTGTGGGGAGATAGACCCTCCCTCATCATGTGACTTTGCCTTAGGAAAACATGAGGGAAATGCCCTGGCATTCTCTGACTCCATTAGTATAACGGTGCCCAGCTCATGGCCTCAAGAAAGAGAATTTAGGGGTTTGGAGATTTAGCTCAGTGGTAGAGCATTTGCCTAGCAAGCACAAGGCCCTGAGTTCAATCCCCAGCACCTCCCCCACCCCCACCCCCCCCAAAAAAGAAAGAGAACTTAGTTCCTGAGACATCGTCCTTCTTCATTGTCTGGATTCATATACAAGTGCTCCTAGCCATAGCCAGTTCAAAGCTCCAAGGTATGTAGTATGAATCATTATTATAAACATGACGGAAGTACAAGACGAAGTAGAGCATGGCTAGGCTGAGCTCCAAGATTAAAGATTTAAAGGGGAAGAAGAGACTAGCCAGCTGATGGAGAAGCAAAGAGATGTTCCAGAAAGTGAAAGGAGAACCAGCATTGGGCACCAGAGAGGGTAGGGCGGGGAGGGTTTCAGGGAGGTGTGGTTAACCTGTTAAGTATCACAAAGATTAAAGGAAGCGGCAGTCACTGTGAATTTCCAGAAAAGAGCATCATAGAGTGGACAAGGTAAAAGTCGGCCTTACAGGGGCTGTGGGAGAAACAGATGCTGTTTGGGGAAGCTTGGTGGAAAGGAGAAGATGAAGAGCTAGGATCAGTTGCTTAAGTGATCATCAAGCTCAAAGAATGGTTGTCTTAGAATGTGATAAATAAGATCATTAGAAACCATTAGGGGGTTTGAGGTGTAGCTCAGGGGTAGAGCTCCTACCTAGCATGTCCGAAGCTCTGAGATCCCCAGTACCACAAAAAACAAAAAGAAACTACAACAAAAATTAGGTTGTGAGTTAGATGAAGATACAGCCAAAACTGGGTAAGTCTGCCCTTGGCAAAAAAAAAAAAAAAAAAAAAAAAGGTTTCAGAGTAGACCCAGGTAATGACAGGGAATCAGAATAACATGGGATTCTAGATGCAAGTAGATAGGGAAGTATTTGGCAAAGATGGAGGTGGGGTGAGAAGGAAAGGGAGGGAGAGAGGGAGAATGAGATAGCAAGAAATACATAAAATAGTAGGTGAGTTCACCTGCTGAGAATTGGAAAGAGACTGAAATAGGAGACAGCGGTAGAGATTGCTATCAGTTATGATCAGAAATGCCATCGGAACCCAAGATAACAAATGAAACTTTAGAGGGGCCAGGGCCAGATGTGGCAGATTGGATCCAATTAGTACAGCCATATGCCATGTTCAACACATTTTGAACATGATTTTCAATCATTTAAGTGAGAAAGCAGGGCTCCCAGAGGTGAGGACTGATAAGGCCAAGAATGGCGGAAGGGGCCAAGGATCTAAGGCAGTGAGGGTTGGGGAAATGGGAAACAGGAGGGAGGCTGAGATAAGAGAGGGTGTATTCAGAATCTGAAACCTTGTACATGGATCCATTTTGAGTGCTATGTAAGTTGAAGACATGCTGAGCGACCCAGGCAAGGCAGTTGCAGCCCCTGGACTGGAGGTCAGCTGATTAGGAGATGTTCACATGGATGGCTCCTCAGGGATGCTTAAAACCTTGAGGGAAATGAAAGTAAGTGATCGTTAACAACAGAAACTTTCCTGGAGCGTCCTGATAAGGAACAACACTTGTCCAGGTGCTATAAAATCATCAAAGGGAAAAGAATGTTTTAAATATCACAGGACTACAATAGGGAAGGGAATTCACAGTATAAATAGATGTCATGATTTGTACAAGAGGAAAGGTAGATGCCCCCGAAGGGAGGTTGGGGGTATGTGAATGTTAGCTTCTTTTCCTTACTCTACAAATGAAGAGGAACCAAGTCTGATGGTCACTTCCAACACCCTATCACACATGAAATAAAATTGGGTGAAGGTAATGTAGGAGGAAAGGGGTAAGGATGTAGGGTTGCTTGTTTACACAAGGAAAAGTCAAATCAAGGCAGGGAGGCTAGAATAAAAGAATGGAATGGAGGAGGCCAGGAGGGGGAAGCTAGTCTGATGGAGGATGAAAGTGGTGAGAGGCTTCCATGCTGGCAGCAGGCCTACAGCGTAGGGATGAAGTTATGGGAAGGGAAGCTGAGACACAGGTTAGGTAGCCTCTTGGCACTGAGGTGGGTGTGGTGTTGGGAGGAAGAAGTGGTTTGTTATAAAGAGGCCTGGAGCATTCAACAGCCTATATTGCAGCTCATTGTGATCGTTGTCTTAGTCATTTATGGTCTTGCTCCAAGTGCCTTAGGAGTTCTAACTGATGACTCACGGTGAGCAGAAGCCCCTGGAAACAAATGTGGTCCTAAGTGGTTCTGTTCCAAAAAGGCCTTATACAAAGGGCGTTTTGCTTGCCCTGCTAGCTCCTCCCCCCAGCCCAGCCTGTAACCACTGAGTGTTTTTATTCATAGAAGGCAAGTATGGTATTTTTCTTAAATGACACTGCTTAGGAAGGAAACTAAAGACATTCTGTTTTTCTAGGACTCTGGGCTTATATCCTGAGGCTGCCCGATTTGGGTATTTCTCTGCTGCTCTCTTGGCGCCCCACATAATTGGTGAATGTTTAACTCTTGTGCTACTTGGTGTGGTCCAAAACCCAAATATCGTCAACAGTATAGTGGCTCTGCTGAGCATTGCTGGGTTGCTGGTTGGATCTGGATTTGTCAGGTAAGATATAAAGGTTCAGAGGATTTAGAATGGTCTGATTTGTGGTTGATGACGCCGGGAGGGTGACTATTATAAAAGAATTCCAAAAGGAAGCACTGTGATACGGGCTGAAGGAATCACTTCATGTTCTGAGCACTTACCAATTGTTCAATAAAATGTCTTTCTATTGGGAATCGGGAAAAGACAAGCAAATTAATGATATGACCCGCATACAACAAGCTATTAAAACAAGAGAAGAAAAACCAATCTAGATGCTCCAGACAAGCCAAAAATTATGTATTTTAGTTCATTTCTGATCTGGCACTATTGAGTCTCCATTCCAGTTCTTAATTCCTGGTTATTTTTAGGAATGAAGATTAGTCAGATAAGAAAAAAGACTGCAGGATAAAAGACTGCTTGAAAAAGTTTAGGACTTAAAGGACACGTGCCAAATGGTAACAGAAATTATCTTGAGATGATATTTAATTTTTTACTCATATTTTCTGTATTTTACAAATTTTTTACAATGGACAATCATTTTTGTAATGAATACACACACTTAAAAGAGAACATAAGGGGTAGAGATTTTTAAAAAGGTAAAAATGAGTCCAGGCAGGTGACAGGAGTGGGATCTGAATTCTGGGTCCCTGATAAAGGTTTTATTTTTTGGACTTAAACCACAAACAAACCAAACAAAAAACTAGTGAGCATCCACTATACAAAATGACCTTTGTATGTTAGTCATTTAGCTCTCAGAATGATCATTTTCAGGAGGAAACCAAGCTCAGACTTTGCTCAAGTCCTGGCCTTGATGCCCATCGCTCCCTGGAGAGAGACTGACCTTTTTTTTTAATAGTCTTAATCCTTTTATGCCTAATGTTCCATTTTTGGAATGCCAATAGCAACAGAACATAATAAAATTTTTTTCTCTTCAAATGCTTGTTCCACTAACTTTTCTAGGTAACAAATATGAATTTCATGCAAGAACTCAAAGAATTGCAATCTTCAGGATAAATGGATCAAGGATATATATTCTGTGTCTCTAACCACGTCGTGAGTTCTTCAAGGACAAGATGCTATTTTTTAAATTCCTAAAGTACCTAGAACTAGAGCTTTGCAAATATATTTAACATGTATTTTTTGGCTGGTAGAAATGGTGTAGTGGACCAAGAAGGCTGCAGCATCAGCATGAAGTTTCTTTTGAGTTCTTCTTCTGAGACCGGGGTGAAGACATACTTTGTTTTCACAGTGAATGTGTGCTTGCCCTCTCCATTCTTTCCCCCTTGCATTTTAGTTTAGTTCTCACTTTGTGCCCCCTAGCACCTTCAAATCTATGTTTAATCACAGGTATCCTCCTCTTGTGTAATGTGTGTGTGTGTGTGTGTGTGTGTGTGTTCTTCTATAAGTAGGGCTTACCAAAAATATTCGACACTAGTCCATCATGAAAGCACTGTTAAAGTCTATACTATAATGGATCACCAAAGTGTAATAAAAAATGACTGAATGCTACATTTACTGACTTGGAAGGATGTCTGAGACATACGTTTGGGAGAAACAGCATAGAAATAGGAAATGTTAGGAAATGGCACAGTCTAATCCCATTTATGTAAAATTTTATAAACATATACATATGTAGTATATATCACCAAAATGTTAACCAGTTATTTCTGGGCAATGTATTTCTTTATATTTTAGTATGATTTGAAGATTTTTATAGTGAACATCATTTTTGTAATAGAGATGGAAAATTATATTTATGTTAGAGAACTAAAGTAAGAATTGCCTTTCATTTGGTAAAACTATTTACCAGAGCTTATTGCATTTTATTGTTCTCTCTTCTCTTTTGTCCCCTTAAGAAACATAGAAGACATGAACCTTCCTTTTAGAATCTATGGTCATTTTACATTCCAAAAATATTGCTGTGAAATTCTTATAGTCAATGAGTTCTATGGACTGAATTTCACTTGTGGTGAGTACTCAATTTTGAAATATTATTTTTACGTATTACTCTGAGGAAGCAATTTCCTGAGGGAAATGTATTGAGATAAATGCTATATTTTATAATAAATTGATTTTTTTTTCTTATGGTACTGGGGATTGAACCCAGGGCCTCACGCATGCTAGGCAAGCACTTTATCCTGATCTATATCTCCTGCCCTAATAAATTCATTTTGACACCTTGTCTTGAGATAAGTCTAACATTTTTTATTTTTAAAATAAAATAAGCAGTGGTTCAGTTTGTCTCCTGCAAAAGATTAATAGCCTAAGGCCACTTTGGTGTTATTAGCAAGTGACAGAATTTATGTACACTGAGGTGAATTCTAGTATGTTCTAGATACACTCAGCTCCTCTATCTGCTGAGCTCACTGAAGCAGGCTATCGAGTAGCTTCTTGCTCCCTAAAATGTATGTGGTAGGTAGCTGAGTGGAGCCATTTTTGATAGCAAAAGTCTATTCCCCAATCCCACAGGGGGCACTGGGAACAACAAAATCTTCCCGGCCACTGGAAAACTCAGGGCCACTCTGAAGTCAATGAAAGAACATGGCAGAATTTAGTGGTTACTTAAATATTTTTAAGTGACAACATCAGTTACTTTAGGATATCTGGTGCTAAGTGAACATCATTTTATCAAAAATATGGTAAGGAATCTATACCCAAAATAGAAACCCCTCTCCATCTTCAAATGAAGGCAAGGCCTGGAACTCTCATTCTTGCTTCATCTGATTGTGAGTTCTGGACTCTCAAAAATGTCACGTATCTTTCATGAAGAAGGGTGCCTCAGAGAATGCGAAGTACTTGATGACCACTCTGGCAAATACTTGGTGAGTAAGTCACCTGAGGTGTGCCACAGCTGATATTATCGATCTTTTCTTTGGCAGGCACCTCAAATACCTCTGCAACCAATAATCCAATGTGCGCCATCACTCAAGGAGTTCACTTCATTGAGAGAATCTGCCCAGGTGCAACATCCAGATTCACGACAAACTTTCTGATCTTATATGCCTACATCCCAGTTCTTGTTATCCTAGGAATAGTTGTTTTTAAAATAAGGGACCATCTCATTAGCAGATAGTGCAGAGCACTGCTGGGAGATGGAACTTCCGCTGTCAGTCGTGGATGAGTTTCGAATGTCTGAAGAAAGAATGCCACGGATTTCTTCCTTGGTGGGACATTGTAAGTCTTTTCAGCACTAAGACTTCATTTGTGCTCCTCAGATCCACACAGGCCTCGAGAGCAGTGAAAATGGGTCACAGCCCCTTGTTATTCCAACCTGTTGGGATGTATGGTATTTGAAATTGTGACTCAGCTGGTCTAAGAATGTAAATAATAATCATCTATAAGTCTATGGGAGACTAGTGCGAATATGGTTTTCCTTGTTTTAGACACAGAAAAATGAGTCAGTTTAAAAATAATGCTTACAGGGACTGGGGATTTAGCTCAGTGATTAGAGTGCTTGCCTTGCAAGCACAAGGCCCTGAGTTCGATCCTTGGCACCACACACACAAAAAAAAAAATGCTTACAGGGGTTGGGGATGTAGCTCAGTGGTAGAGAGCTTGCCTAGTAAGTGCAAGGCCCTGAGTTCAATCCCCCCAACGAATACTATTTACATTTAATACAGAATTTGGTAAAAAGTTTGAATAATTACTGACTAGATGTGACAGGAAGAAAAAAAGATTTGTAGGTTTAATTGAAACAGAGAATCATGTAGAATTAGGTTAGAAGGCTCACTTACTGCCCACATTTTCTAGGCATGCACACCTACTTTTTATTACCAGGTGCACACCTGTTATAGGTGTACACCTGTAATCCTAGCCACTTGGGAGGCTGAGGCAAGAGGGATCCCAAGTTTGAGGCCAGCCTGGGCAACTTAGTGAAGCCCTATCTCAAAATTAAAAAAAGAGAGAAAGAGAGAAAGCAAGCAAGCAAGTGATCCAGGTAACTACCTCAGTGGTAGAACACTTGCCTGGCATATACAAGGGCCGGGGTTCAATTCCCAATACTGCAAAAAAGAAACAAATAAAAACAAACTAAAACTCGCATTTGGGCTGGGGATTTAGCTCAGTGGTTAGAGGCCCACAAGGCCCCAAGTTCCATCTCCAGCACACAAAAAAAAAAAAACACCCAAAAAACAAAATAAAACTCCCTCACATTTATGTGCACTTGTCCATACGAGAGTGCTCAGTTCTCTGATCACATCGAGAGGCTGTTGGACAGATGCTAATGGTGACCACCATTGATACTGAGCAGCCAGTGGTTTTGAAGGAAGGGACTGAGTGCTGAGCACAGCACACCGCACAACTCTCTGCTGATGGCTTTGAGATGAGCTTGCTACTTTTCACATGCAGTACCGTTTACTTACAAAATTAAAAGTAGCTGTTAGACAAGTGCATGCACTGAACATGACCTCTTTAGGACTGGAGATCAGCAGTTATTAAAAGTCCATACAAAAAAGTACTCAAGTGACACAACATTTCCACTGAGCAGAACAGAACGACACAGGAGGGATTCACATTCCTGAATTGTAAAGAGAAAGAATGTTGGGAAATACAGACACATCTATCACCTGTTTCCAAAGGTGAAATGATGGATCTAGGCTATTAAAAATGGACTCTCTATTAAATGACTGATTATCTTTCTGATTGATCTCCAAGTAATTCACGTACAAGTCTGGAATGAAACTATGTCAATGTTGCCATGGTAACTCTGAGCAGAACAGCATGGAGAGCACATGAATTTTGTTCAGTTACTGTGACCTAACTTGTAAAGCATGATAAATTGTAGCACTTGAAATGTCTCACATTATAGTAGGAAAGATCATTTCATTAAGGAAACCACAGTAAAATTCTATTGCTTAGAACAGTATTTAAGGATCTGGAGACACTGGTAAATTACCAGAACAGTACTGTCAATTTTTATAAAAGGTCTGTGACACTGATGATTATGGTATAATAGTTATATACTGCCTTACAGATTATATATGTCACATCGGTTATAGACAATTCTGAGACGATAATCTATTAAAGTAGTTCAAAGAGAGTCCCAAAGGAACCTCTTTGAAATCACTGATTTCGACTTAGGAAAGATATGGGTGTACATGGTAAGAGGAAATATTTTCTACTATTCATATGCAGATGAATTTCATTCTAGCTCAGAAACATTTGGAAAATTGACATTGCATGTACTTCAAGCTATTAAATGTTAGTGACAACATCTTAGAAAAACGATGGCTTTCAACGTGTGACATTTTGTGAAGTCAAAAATGGACAGTGATGTGTAAGAAAAATCAAATTATATCATAAAAATCCCTATTACTATTGTGCATTAGGATGTTTCTGAGATCATAATGTTCACGATGAATGTAAACAGAGTATACAGGCAGGGACTCTGCTCTTAAGACAGATTCCTCTGAAACATCTGAAAATTCTGTTCTCTAGCTTGTTAGAACTACACGCACTGCAAGTCATTAGGAAGTCCTGTTGCGTGGCAGCAGTCCGATAGCTTGCTGCCCACGCAGGTGCCGCTCGCCAGTCGCGGTGCTCCTGGGGTGAGTAAATGTGCTTATTGGAAGCTGGGTATGTGGCATATTATAGTCGGTATATTTTATAAGTGGAAGTGGAAAAACAAGAATAGCTTTCCTGATTTATTAGCCAGGAAATGATACTTAAAATTGAACTTGACTACAAGTATACCAATCTACAGGACTTGGAAGGGTTCTTCAAGGGATACCATCTTGGAAAGGATCCTGGTTATTCCTGACTCATGAAATGTTGGTCTGCTTATTCAATAGTCACCTTAATTTTGTCTACTCTTCAAAAAATGTTAAAATTATGTGTCAGTCTCCCTTGGTGATGATTTTTAAAATGCTTCATTCCAGACCAGTGATGAGAATCTCTGGGTGCAGGAACCCAGGAATATGCACTTTTTTTTTGTTTTTTGAGACAGGGCCTCACTATGTAGTTCAGGTGGGTCTTGAACTCACTATGTAGCCCAGGCTGGCCTTGAACTCACTGTGATGATCCTCCTGCCTCAGCCTCCTCAATACAGGGATTACAGGTGTGTGCCATCATGCCCGGCAGGAATGTGCATTTTAAGTAAGTTTTTTCAGGTGCTTCTTGTACCTCACTGTTAAGAATAAAAGCATCACACCCAGGAGCCCAAATCTGGGTTCCCATCATCTACACCTGAGCTCAACTTCTAGAAAAAATGTGTCCAGTATACACATTTAACATTGTATTTAAAACTATTAACAAATACTCTTGCTTTCATAGTCCCAAGAACATATAAAAATTTATAGTACATTCTGAGCTGAGTCCATGCTACTGACACATGTTAGACACAGGTAACAGAAGAGTCTTTTATTTTTAAGAAATATTACATGTAGTTACAAAATGTGTTTTTCTTTTTAAAAGACTTCAGAGTATCCAGTAAAGAGTTGCATAGCGGAAATCCAACTTTTCCTCTAACACATCACACCTCTTAACTTTCTTCACAGACAGGCACAATAGTTAACTAATAAAATAATCTTACTTGGATTTGGGAAAGAAAAAAATAAATATACAATAGTTGAGTTAGGTTCAAGAGTCAAGCTCAATTTGTTTCCAAGACTTGGAAGAATTTCTCTTGTACTGCTCCAGTTCCTAAAACAAAAATATGCATTAAGAAAAATTGACTTTACAAGTTCAAGTAGGCATCTAAGAATTTCCTTAGCATTTTATCTTTTATGGCACTAATCATCCTTGAAAACTACTTGACAATTATTTTGTAGGTGAAAATACTAAAGATTTATTGTGTAGAAATAATTTTGAGTCTGTGTAGTCTAAGCACTGATGGCTTTGTTAAAGTTTCAGATAAAACTATATATTACATAGAACATGTAAAATTTCTCCCAACTAATAAAACAGAGTATTTGCCAAATATTGAAAAGTCAAATGGGAAAGAGGGATTAAGAGATGGAGGCGGGGCGGCAGATAAAAAAAGAATTGAGATGTGTCATAGAAAAATACCAACTCCCCACAAGGAATGTAATAATTATTTAATGCAAATGTACTAATAAAAAATTTTAAAACTAGAAGTTAGCAAAATAACAATTTTTCTTTTAAGGGCTGGGGATCAAACTCAGGGCCTTGTGCCTGTGAGACAAGCACTCTAACCACTAAGCTAAGTCACCAGTCCTTAAAAATGTATATTTCTACTTTTAGGAATTCATACACAGATTATAGATGTGCACGTGATGTGAATGAAGGAAACTCACTGCTCTCTGCATCTCAGAAACAGCTTAGATGCCGCCCCGTCAGGACTGATTTAACACACAGACGTCAGCAGCCAGTCACACGGGGCTGAGGGCAGCCAGGAAACTAACGGTAGACACACAGCATGTGCCTTGTGAGAACAGCACAGAGCCAGGCAGGGGACTATTGTTTTCTAGTTTATATGCTTCTATATGTTTTGAATGTTTTTGCAAGAATACATTTTATATTCATTAAGTAAGAATCAATTTTACATCTCATAAAACAAAGATAAATTTTAGTGGAGATGGAAATCCTGTAAGAGACAAATGAAACACAAAAAGGATGATTGAAGGGGATTCCTTTTTGGCCTCCTCTATGTTGCTTAATATCTAAATAATGTAGATTCTTATTTTTGGATAAGCAAGAAGTGGTTACTGTGTCAGATAAGATGATCACTGCCCTTTGGCTAACACAACTGAAGTTCAAGAAAAGAATATCCATTCTCATTATCAGAAAAAAATTATGGATTGTGGCTTTAAGACACCTACATTCTGAGTTTCTATCATTTCACTGTTAAAAGTTTCAAAACTGTATACAAATGTTGGAATTTTTATAGCAACTCCAAAGTATTCTTGACAGTATGGTTTATTTTTTCTAATGAAGTAAATCTAGTTTAACAGTTATCTACCATTTATGGTTTCAAAGTTTATTAACTTACAAAGAATAAACAAATTAGTATTGCAAACCTTGTCTTTAATTGCAATTTTTTTTTTGGGGGGGTGGTTAGTTTTTGTTTTAAGACAGGGTCTCTCTATGTAATTCATGCCAGTCTTGAACTCACTAAGGAGCCCAGGCAGGCCTCAAACTCACAACGATCCTTCTGCCTCAGCCTCCTAAGTGCTGGGACTATAGGTGTGTGCCACCACACAGGCTCATGTCATTAATTGGAAGTGTCATTATTTTTACCGAGATGCAGGTGAGGACATTGTTTTGCTATCCTTTGCTAGCAGTATGTCCCCTCTGCAAGTAGCAGACTGAGAGGAGAATGGGGCTGGGCACATGGGCCATGCCAGAGGGAAAAGGACAAGCAATTGGTGTTAAGTCAGGATTTACCAGATTTAGCTCACATTTATCTAATTTCTAGTGGAAAGATTAAAGGCCCTGAATCTTATTTCCCATTCTATTCCTGATAATCATTTAGACCATTAATAATGGGGTTTGGAGGTGTGGAGGGAGCCAAGAAGAGCATCCCATCTGGTCTCCTGTGGGCTCTGCACCAGCACCCCACCTGCAGGCAATCGTATTATATTCCAGTGAAACAGGATGTCATCTCTCCTTCCAAGAAGAACAAGAAGCAGAAGTGCCTATGGAATTCAGGTTAAAGGTATGTAGGTACACAGTGCACAATCTAGACTTCTTTAAGCAACAGGACACACTCTTCTGTTATGTGAGAACTTAAAATTTAGAAGTAGCTAAATCATTCTTTTCCTTTTAAATGAGTATCACTGTTCCAGATGTCCAATCAAATCAAATGTAAGGATTATTTTTATGGCAAAATGTTACACAGCCATAATCATATTAAGAGATGAGAAAGACAAACAATATGAAGAATGACACAGGGACCGTGGGTATTGCCCTCCAGTGCTGCTCAAAATTTCAGCTAGACTTTCACCTAATGCACAAGAATTCTTTTAGAGACTGTGTCAGTAAAACTGGCAGTATAAAAATGAACACGTATATTTAAATATTTAGAGAAAAATCAGTAAGAATCTTCCAAAATTAACCTATAGAGAATTTTCTTATACCTAAATCAGCTGTGTATATCAGCACACAGTTGGAAACAACTTAAGGTCCTGAAACTCCTTTGAGAGAGCACAAAATAATATCCAAATATAAAGCTTCGAATATTGAATGTCAAATTCTGAAATGAGGTATCAAACAACTAAGCATCAAATGATAACCATCATGGTATCTTTAAGGTAGAAGCATAAATTATCTTAAGGAACTGTATGTGCTATCTGAAGTCAGTGCAATTCATCTACCAAAACAACAAGAAGGAAACTGGCTTAGAGGTAAAACTTGTCGAACAGGTTAAAAAAATCTGTCAGCCGTTTAGTGAGCTGTTATCAGTTAGGTACAAGAGTCAAGAAAAGAATGATACCAGCACTGTGGGATTTTGCTTTCCAGATCCACTCAAAATTAAGTCAGGGAAGATGCATCTCAAAGTGAAAACTCACAATGTACTGAAATACTCTCATCTTTTAATAATACCATAGCACATGAACTTTAATGACATTAATTACTATATAACATAAACAGATACTCTTATCAATCATGGCAGTTAATCATTAACTCAGAAATATTAATCTAGGGTTGTGTTGACTTCCAACTAATATCTTCAGCCAAGGTTCATATATAATAAGGGTTACATTAGGTCATTTTACTGTCTGTGCCACATGCCCCTTACTTTGCCTTGGCTATGAAACCTTCTAAATATTCATGGCATATTTCCAAGTTTTCCAGACTTTCCATAAAATTTTTTGCTTACGTATTCTAGAACCCCTCGCTACAAGAGGTGTGTGCTAAGAGAAATACCCTGGTCACGGTTCCCAGCAGAGCGTCGTCATGAGGTTACTCTTGCAACTCTGTGATTGCCCAAGTTACAGAGCTCTATGAATCCCACCCCAGACGATGTCATGATTTTCAAATTCAAGTGCTTACTATACAGAAGCTTCCTCATATTAGGATTGGTTGTGCAATGTCTCTTTTATCAAACTAAAAGCAGATCTAAAAAAAAAAATCTAAGAACAGCGTTTGAGTCATGGTGAATTTACTAACTCTTGTATTCTTACATCAAGTTGGTGTATTGAAATGGGGTGATCTAGGCAGATTTAAAATGGAGTTGCTACTTTGAAGCACTTTCCTGCCAGGTCCTAGGTTCTGTGAGCTTATCTGCTTTCAGACAGACAAGATAATTTTCCTGATACAAGAAAGTACAGACACGTCTGAATGTGCTCGTGAAAAACAAAGCCTTTCAGGCAATCCCACAAACAAAAAAATATTATGAAAATGTCTCTGCAGCAGAATCATGGCCCATCTCAATGTTGAGTAAACCAGAAAACCAAGAAGATGATGTAAACATTAAGTCATCTGTGGGTAGTAGTATGACAGATGATTTTTAAGCTGCTTCTTCATGCATATCACAATTTTTTCTACAGTACAGACATAATTTTAAATACTTCTAAAAGTAAAAATATACTAAATACATTGAGAAAAGTACATGGAATTCCCAGTGCATTGCAGATTTTATAGGAAAACATAAGAGAAAATTAAGTAAATGTTTAGGATAATACCTGATCCTTCTGAATTCTCATCTCATCAACTTCACTTTCTGCATACTGAGGATCTCGTGCGGGGTCCTTGAGATCTTTTAGTGTGTTGATACTCTGAAATCATAGTTCTCCATATCATTTCATGCCCCTCAGTGGCCACCAGCTATCTAACCAACCACGCTGCTATCTTCCATCTAGTGTAGAAGACTCCCTAAGATCTTTCAAGCTTTTATCATCACTGTTGAGGCCCTTTTCAAATTCCCAGTCCTCTTGCCTCCTTCCCCTTTCTGATGTTGTCTCTTGCTTCTCTGACAGCCAGAGAACTCCATTCAATAGAAGAGCAGGAGCCATGTCTTACTCATCTTTTAACTTTCATGGTGCTCTATTTACAATAGAGTTTTAGTAAATGTTTAGTTGATTTTTGAGCATGAGAAATAAACACAAAGTTATCATAATAGGGCCTCTAGAACATTTCCTGTAACTCTTGCATAGCACTAAAAATTCTTGCTTTAAACAAATTAGAAATACATACCTTCAGTGGAAAGAGCTTTTCATACACTTTTTTCCACAATTCTATTGGTGAATGGGCATGAAACTTTCCAATGTCATTACCAGGAACAGGTGGAGGACCTAAAATTGCAAGTTTACTCCAAATGACCACGTTGATTAAAACACTACAAACATCAGTAAGATAGATGAATAAATCTTAGATCGCTTGTTTTCCATCTCTCAAATAAAGGGACCATTAAAATTTACCCTTACCTAGCATAGCAAGGTACTGAGACAGATTGTAGTACTGGAAGAGGTAAGGAGTAATGGATAAGCTCTAATTCTCATTTTTCACATCCTGTTGCTACATTTATATCCTCTTAACATTAATTCCAGGTCTTGGTTTTTACCCTAGACATACCTGCATATATGTCTTAAAGATGTAACACTACAGCGTCATTTGTATTATGTAAAATTGAACACAACCGAAATGTCTATCAACAGTTAAATAATGAAATAAATTCCTATGCAAAGTCTTGCTCTGTAATACTATCCAGTGGATAAAACAACAAATAGATCTGTATGGAACATTAATATGGAAAAACCACTAATACACAATAAATAAAAAGGCACATTCCAAAATGGTAGCTATAGGCTGATAAAATTATATTAAAACAGTCTATACCACACACACATATTGAAATGCACAAAAGACTACAGAGCTACATAACAAATTTTCTCCTTATGTGTATTAACTTTTACAAGGAGGATCTATTCACGTATTTCTTGCATAATTTGTTTGCACAGCTTTATTTATTTATTTATGGTGCTAAGGATCAAGTCCAGGGCCTCCTGAATGCTAGGCCAAGTGCTCTACCACTGAGCTACACCCTTAGCTCACTTGTATAATTTATTTTTTTTCACTTGTATAATTTAATTCAAAAAGTTAAAAAATTTGCTGTCACTTTCCAGCAATTTTCAATCTCTAACCTAAGATTTATTATCTTTATCTTTTATCTTTATCTTTTTCCATTGTCTGTATTATTCACCCAGACTTTTTCAGTGATGATCGTCCAGGACCTCTTTGCCACTTTAGTAGGAAAGGCACTGATATACTCTACTGATATTTGCCAAATCCTTCTGTGTGTGTGTGTGTGTGTGTGTGAGTGTAAGTTGCATACAATTTTATCACCTGCAGAGGGCCACATGCCAACTACCACAGTTCAGATACTGACCAATTCCATCACTACAAAGATGCCTACGGTGCCCTTTTATAGACACATCCTCCTCCCTTCTAGCTTCTCTTTTCACTTCCCACCCAGAGTCCTGTTCCTATTCTTTGACAACTAATCTGTCCTCCATTCTAAAGTTCTCATTTCAAAAATTTTGTATAGGGGTTGGAGATTTAGCTCAGTGGTAGAGCACTTGCCTAGCAAGCACAAGGCCCTGAGTTTGATCCCCAGCACCAAAAAAAAAAAAAAAAGGAAAAAAAAAAGATTTGTATAATCATACTATATGCAAACTTCTCTGATTGGCCTTTTCTCATTTAGTATAATTCCTTAGAGTCATTTTTAAGTGGATTGTTTGGGGGTTTTGTTATTGTTGTTGTTGAGTCCTTTATAGATTCTAAATACTACCCCTCTGACAAGTATGTGGTTCAAAAATAATTTCTTCCAGCCTGTGGCATGTCTTTTCATCTTCTTCACATGGGCTTTCACAGAGCAAAAGTTTTAAATTCTGATGGGGTCTAAACTCTATGATTTTAAATTCAGTAATTATCAACCCTTTTCTGACTTTCCATTATTCACACGGGTAAAAGAATTCCATCAGCATTATCTATCACTACACACAAATAGTCTCCCTGCTACTGAAATTAGGTTGGCACTAACGATAATTATAAAACTCAGACTCCATGACTGCTCATTAATCAAAACCACCACTATTCCTTTCATTACACTTCAATCTATAATCTTATTACAAAGATCTTTACACTTGAAGTCAAATCACCTTTAGCTTGTAAGAGTAATCAAGGATGGGAAATAGAGAAGAAAACTATCGCCTGTTAGTGTGTTAAAATCAAATCACACTACCCCAAGGGTATAATGAATTGCTAGGCTCATAGATCTTCACAAAGAAAATAGCATTGGTGTAAAGATAAGAGGCTTGAAATACGAGCTCTGAAAGTTCCCTTTGATGCAGATGACTATGGAATCTGAGCTGAGGAAATACATCCATTAGATAAAGCAAGCTATTTTTATAATGAAAAATTAAGGCGTACCTCATTGGTACAACTGTGTTCTTGGTTTAATTCTGTCACTTCAATCTCATATGTTTACCATTGGTCATAACATGTACCTGTGAATTTCCTGACCATACTCCTGGTTTCTTCTAAACTCAAGGAGTAAAATTTAAAAGTACCTGGAAATCATTGAGGGAAAGGAAATACATGCAAATATTTTGTGGGACAGAGATCAGAAATGAGTCTCTGATGTGCCAATACCCCTTCAACCACAAATATGTCAATGTAATGCATGTCCCATAAATACTGGATATACAAATAAATACACACGAAATAGGTGCAATGATAGTGAAACCAGAAACAGTGGTATGTTGAGGATGAAGTGAACACAGAGAAGGATAAAATCAATAAGCAATTTTAAAAAGGTTGAGCAATCTAAATAAGTTCACCAACCTATCTGACACAAAGAATCCAATCCTGCTGTGATAAACAGTGGTTTATTCTGATCCACACATATCGATTTGCTACATGAAGAAAAAAAGATTCCAATTTAGTTTAGCAATCAAATATGCTGCTACTCTCTAAACATGCGAGCCAAGTTTTCTACCTAGTCACTGATGGGAAAAATTGCCCCAAATGAATAAGTGAATATCAATTAAAGTGATTTCAAAAATTAAAGTATAGCATAATAAAGATTTTAAAGAGAAAAAAATATGATTAACTCATATTACCTTAAATCCAAACAAGTGAAATAGATGACACATACTATAATTTTCAGTTTAATTTCAAATTAACATAAGAAAGTAATAATAGAGTGAAAGCTCTTAATATAAAGGCAAAGAAGAAATCAGCAAACAAGTGTTTTATTCCAGTCTCAAAATAATATTATATGATATTTTATTTGCAAAATTTGACAAATATTTAAACAATATGAGAAGCAAGAAATAGTCTTTAATTATTCCTTTACAAATAGCTTTCTGGGGCACTTTACTGGGCAAGAAATAAAAGACTTTTGAGGACAATAATCAGATGAGATAACATTAACAAATTTTAAAAAATGAAATAAAAAATTTTTAGCAGTACCTTTTATCAATGCCAAATGCCAACTGGTTGATAACTCCACGTATTTTTAGTAATAGAGCTTCTGATTTACTGGTAAACTTTACAAAAAAAGAAACACAGAACTCAGGAGAATAAATTATATGCTCTGCTTTCCAATTAACAGGTCAAATAAGTATGGCCTTGAACAAGTACTACTGCAGAAAGAATTTTTATTTGCCCAACAAATACATTGAATAGACAAAACAAAACCTGAATAAAGAAATTCTGGTAAGTTTAACTCATTCATCAAACATCATGGGTGTATAATGTGGAAAAGACCTACTTGTACAAAA
Source organism: Hystrix cristata (assembly GCA_004026905.1). Classification (NCBI taxonomy): domain Eukaryota; kingdom Metazoa; phylum Chordata; class Mammalia; order Rodentia; family Hystricidae; genus Hystrix; species Hystrix cristata. The sequence continues at coordinate 3,550 of PVJO010001973.1, read as the reverse complement.
ATCATTTCAGCAACTCAAATGGATTGTAATCATTGTCGAAGAATTTTTGAAAAATGTATAGGTCTACATGTGCTTATGATGTACATGCACACGCGTGTGTGTATCTAAACATACTTATTATGGTGCAAAAGAACAATTTTCAAAATACACTTGGTTTGGCTAGAAAATAAGAGGCATATATCAAAAATAACTTTTACATCCAAGGACATATTGCTGCTTTCAAAGCAGTCAATGTGGCAGCCAGAGACTGGTACAATACTGACACTCACTAAGATTATTTAACTTCTTTAGAATTACATTTGGAGCCTGAAAAACTAATCTACTGATTACTCTCATTGGTATAGTATAACTAGAAGAACCACAAGCAGAACATTTTTAGAGAGTGAATAGAGGTGGATATTATTAATAATTAAGCTCTGACATCAGGTGAAAAACAGGTTACTCTACAAATCTTTGCATGTGTATGTGTGTGTGTGTGTGTGTGTGTGCGCGCGCTTGTGGTATAGGAGATTGAACTCCAGGTCTTCACACAGAGCCACATACCCAGCCCTTTTATTTTACTTTTTTTTTTTTTTTTAATTTTGAGATAGGTTCTTGCTAAGATGTCCAGGCAGGGCTCAAACTTCTGACTCTCCTGCTTCAGCCTCCCCAGTTGTTGAGATTACAGGCATGCACCTAGCTTACTCTACATATCTTTCACATAGAGATTTGATTTTTGAAGATCCCAAGTCATTCAGAGCCAAATCAGAATGACGAAGATGTATGAAAGTGAAAAAAAGCAACCTTAAACTGACATGAGATACAAAATAAAACAAAGATATCAATTTTCTGGTTCCAGTTGAAATTCCATAAGATAAGCTTCACTCTGGAATAGAACAGCCTCTCAGGGAAAGCACCCAAAGGAGAACACTTTGTAAATATACAAGACCTGATACGTTTATTTTAAAAGAAGGCAATGAAATAATTTTGATGCGTCTAATGAAATAGTTAAAACTCTACATAGAAAATTTACACTGAATTAAAAATACAACTGCTCCTCTCAATTATATTTCTACATTATATTAACTGAGTATATTAATTATATTAATTTACATTTTATATAATTTTTTAGTTAAAAATTTTTACTTATTTTTGCGGCACTGGGGATTGAACCCAGGGCCTCACACAAGCTAGGCAAGTATTCTACCACTGAGCAACATCCCTTTCCCTTTTTTTCACTTTACTCTGAGATAGGATGTCACTAAGTTGCCCAGGCTGGCCTCAAGTTTGTGATCCTCCTGCCTTAGCCTCCTGAGTCACTGGATAATTTTATTCAATATATTTATTTTATTATAAGTGACAGGAAAAAGAACCTAATCACAAATGTATTTCCTACAACATAGGGTTGACTGATTTTCTAACCCAACTCCACCTCCTGAATTCATCACCTCTAAAGCATCCTTCACACGTAACTGTAGACCTCCTGCTGGAACAAACTCAGTGTCTAGGAACTTAATATTCCCCAAAGCAATTCACTGCACTTTCAAACCATGGTAGTATTGGAAAGTTTTTCCTTATATAAATTATCTCGGTTGATTCTTTTTAAAATAATAAAGAATATTTTCGAAAGTGCTTTGTCAACCTAATACATAAGTAAATGGAATTCAAACATAAAAGGCAATGATTTTAAGAAAACACATAATGTGTCTAGAGTGTTACAAAAAGTATAAAATTTGAAAATATATCTTTTTTTTTCCCCTGAAAATATATTTTTTACTTAGTATTTCCAGTCATACTATTCTAGTTATGAAGGCAAGGGGCTGGACTATGCTGTCTTTAGGTTTCTCTGATTTGAAGGAAGAGACCATTAAATCATTACTCAAATGTGAAGGAAGTATTTTTTAATAAAAATGCTTTTATATTATATATCGCATTTAAAAGATATCCAATAAACTTGGTCCTGCTGTGGGAGATAATGATAATGAAAATTATAATAACTAATATGTATTAATGCGTGTTCAGGGCCTGTGCTAAGTATTGCACCTGTGCTCCCTGTCTAGCCTCACCAGAGTCCTGGGAAGGAAGTAGTATTTTTATCCAGTTTAGCCAAGAGGAGAGTTGACTTCAGTGACTTGCCTAAAATCACAGGCCTAGAAAATTTGAAGGCAGGCAGCATTACATCAGAGTTCATGTTTTTAACCTCTACAACAAACTGTACTTTTTTTAGAGTCAACAAAGAACATGAACCCAGGGCCCTGCACGTGCCAGGCAAGCATGCTGCCACTGGGCCACAACCCAGTCCCAGATGAATACTTAACAGGAAACCAGAGGGAACGAACACGTCGTCACTTTATCTCTGTAAGTGTGACTGGGGTTTATGGATATGAAAAATTTACAACTTTGCTCTAAAAAAGGAGAGGTCATGTAGCAGACTGCAGTCCATATATACATTATCCAGCACTCTGGTTGTGAGAAGAGAAAGGAGGGGATAAAGTGCATTACTAAAAACATTTATTATTCACAGTCAAGCATCGAATTGCTAATTTTCCAAATTTGTTACTCTCTATTCAAGCCCAATAGACAGAAAATGTACAAACCATCAATGATGCTCCATAATAATGTGCAACAAATCGAAGTGTTTTGCATATTACTTTTCTCTTCTCAGAGTCAAAATCCTGTAGAAATGTCATAGAAAAAGAAAAAAAACAAGGAGAACTAAATATCTGTAGCAGTAAGAAGCAAATTAAATGTAGAAATGGGTTCTTTCTTATTATTTAAAGCCTACCCCAAGGAGTAGGATTCCATCACCCTGATATTTGTTTCTATAGAGACTGAACAAGAGCTTCAGTCTTTTAGAGTTACAGCTATCAGATCTTTTCTTTGTTTAAACACTTAGCTCAACAGAATTCAGACATGCGCACACATTTTATAGTGTGAAATACCCTAAGGATTCTCTGACAAGCAAAGATAAGAAGAAACTAATTATCTGCTTTCTTCAATTTAAAAGTTGGGAAGTAAGTTCTATCCCTCAGTGCCTAAAGATTCATTTTCTAAATCTTCTGTTTTATCCCCATTCTGACCACTGTATTTATATTCTTAACCAATTTTCTCTGTCCCAACTATATCTTTGTTTCCCAAACCTTTAAGATGTATGACTTCTTAACCCATCCCTTCCAGAGCTATTTTTATTTTATCATTATTTTTGTACTTCCCCCATAAAGCATAGCCATGCGCATCCAACATGCTCAGCTAAAAGCAGAACAGCATACCTGAAAAATATCGTATTTACTTCCAATTATGACCAGAGGTACTGGAAATGGGTCAATTAATTCACGATCCTGTTAATAAAAATATTTCATTGATTTATTATGATTGTTTATCACTACGTGGCTCAGTAACTTCTGTTTATTTTCATTTTGAGTCTCTTGTTTGCTTATCATAGAATTTGCTCCAATATTAACTTTCATTTACCAAACTATATTCCTGAAGAATAAAACTAGAAATGGCGATTTAGCTCAGTGATTAGAGTGCTTGCCTTGCAAGCACAAGGCCCTGAGTTCGATCCCCGGCA
>PVJO010001972.1:0-154201 GCA_004026905.1 Hystrix cristata | reverse complement strand
TTGGCCCTGCAAGCTCACTTTAGACTTCTGACCATCAGATCTTCTAGCATCACTGTAAACTAAGTTTGCCATAAGTAAAGCAGCCACAGGAGCAAGTAGTCAGACAGCCTGGCCTTGGGCTTTCCATCCAAAGGTCTTTTCGACATCTCTGGCAAGAGAAATGGGGGAGCTCCCACGGGAGGTGCAGGGATGGGAGCCTACCGCTGAGGAAGAGTGGGAGTCCTGAGAGGGAGGGGAAGCGGATACACAGACCTACACTCACACTTACCCGCTGCCGTGTAATGGCTGTGTGACCTGAGTAAGTTACTTAGGCTCCTGCAGCTTTGGTGTCCTGGTTTGGAAAACATGGATAATAATTCTCGCTACCAGAGGCTGTTGGGGTTAAACTGCATCAGGGTGTAATGTGTTCTGCACTGTTCCATTGTATGGGGACAGTGAAGATGATGACTACAGCAGGGTCCCAAGCTTGGAAGGGAGAGACCACGAGTGACTATTCACCCTTCTGGTGACCGTGGTAGACTTCACAGAGGTGATCTACGTGGAGATGGCCCGCTTGGCAGCCCAGGAGCCGAGGCAGTGACCGGAAGGGGGATAGTTCTGGTTGGGGTGTCTGACACCTGGTGCTGAGTGAGGCCAGGGATCTGGACCCTCTGCACTGGGCTCTTAGGGTGGATGGCGACACTGAGCAGTGTGTGTGTGGGGAGGTGGTCATGGGCCCGACCCCAGCCATGAGCCTGGGTCAGTCATACTTACTCAAATGGGTCACTGGGGTCAGCTTTCTGTAGTTCTGGAGGGATTGGGATCCGCTTGTAGTACATCTCCCAGTCAAAGGCGCCCCGCATGGCGTCCCCTGCCTGTGTCTCGTACCGGAAGTCATCGTGGTCAATCACATCAATCATTGGGCACACGATAGTCTTGCGGTTCCGGGCGATGCGGTCTGAAGCAGCCAAGAGAAGCCCATTAGTTGAGGCAGAAACCAAGTGTCCAGTCTTATTCTGCAGCTACTCTGATTTGTAACGTACTCCCTGGCTGACGTCTCTGAACACATAAGTCTGAGAATCCACAAAGAGGAAGGGCAAGTGCAGGCTTTGAGCAACAGGGACCAGGAATCCCACCCTCGACCTGCCTCCCATGACGGGGCTCTGAGGCAGCTTTCCTAATAATGTCTCCAAGCTCCAGTGTCCTCTAGGAAAATGGAGTGGGAGGCTCGGATTTAGGAATCGTGAGGCTGGACAGCGCAGTGTGTTTAAAAGCTGGCCCATATGCCAGCTAACAGAAGGAGAGATGGACTTCCTTCCCGGAGGACCCTCTTCTGGCTCTGCCTGCCTTCCCAGGATTCCAAGCCCTGATTTTGACTCGCAGCTCCATGCGGCCGGGCACTCCAGCACTCACCCCTCCCCAGATGGTCTGCCCTCAGGCTGCAGGCAGCTCTGGGAGTGGGCAGCTGGTAAAGGGACTCCTTAGGAGAGTTCACTCAGGTGTTCGGTCAGAACTGTGGAAGAGAATGTTCCACCCCAGAGCCTGGACATGTGCAAGCAGAGCCCGGGGACCGCCGTCCTGCAGGGATGCTACTGTCTCGGGGATCCGAGATGGTAAGAGAAGGCTTGATTTAGGTAGCTTACAGTACCTTTGAGGCCCGGGAGAAAAGAGTGATTCTGTATAAGTCACTCCTGCTCAGCCTGCAAACAGCCTTCCAGCTTTGTTCTGCTCGGCCTTCAGGGCTCCTCCTGCCAGGAAGCCCTGCCTGAAGCCAAGGGGTTGTGGCCAGCTGATGAGGCAGGTGATCTGCCATAAGGGGTGAGTGAGCTGTGCTCCTTTAGGCCAAGAATCAAGTTCAAGATGTGCACTGGGGAGCTCTGTAGGGCCACAGCAGACCAGCAGCTACCGGGACCCAGATTTCACCAAGCTATAGAGTACTTTTCTTCTAGGAGAGAAAGCAGCACCCTTGCCTTTTTCTAAAGTGAAGACAGAACCCATTAGTGGGTTACGGAATCAACAGTGTGTGTTTATAATGAACCAAAAATGAGTACTGAATATGAGGTGCCTGCCGGCTGATAAAGGATACAGTGACAGATGAAGCGATCAGATGTTTCATGTTGCATGAATGTGTTCATTTGTGTACTCAATTGAGATGGGCAATGTATTTCTAGCTGTGACACGTATTTTAAAAAACTGAGAAATGTTGTTTTTGGCAGTACACCCCCGACCATCCAAGCATGGACTGGGGGCCAGGAGAGCCAGGGGTGCCTGGAGTGTCTGAGAATCCCCAGCCCGGCTCTATCCAGACCTCCTGGATCAGAATCCCTGGGGGATGCCTGTGGACAGGATCCCTGAGGATTCACTGTTTCTTTCTCTCGCTCTCTCTCCACTGAACTACATCCCAGCTTGTTTTATATTTTTAAATTCTGAGACAGGTTCCTCATTAAGTCACTAAGTTGACAAGGCTGAGTTTGAACTTGCCATCCTCCTGCGTCAGCCTCCCAGTGTGCTACGATTACAGTCTTGTGTCACCACGTCAGGCTTCACAGAGGACTTTTAATGGTACTCAGCAATCTTCTGCAGGGAAAGATGTAGAGAAGGGCACCACTCCTTAATTATTCCTGGCCATTCTGGGGACTTGACTTCCAAGGAGGGGTGAGACACCGTGCCCTCCTGGCTGCTGGCTGACTGGGAGCCTTGAGGCAGCACTGCACGGCGCCGCACTTGCCTGGACGCAGAATGCCCAGTTCGAGTCGTGGCTTTGTGCCCCGAGCAGTACAGGCACGGGTGAGGCTCTCTCTGCCTCTGATACTCACTTCCCGTGGTGTTAAGCTTGCTGTGTCAAGATGACTGGCCTGGAGGCCATCGAGGGACTGGAGCACATTTCTGGGTGCGTCTGGGTGGCCGTCAGGTACTGTGTCTCACTGACAAGAAAGCTGACAAAGTCTGCTTGCTGACAAAATGGAGGAAGACATGACCTCTTCCATGGGATGTCTGTAAAGACTGCGCAGACGACGGGGCCAAGATGCTTAGTGCGGCCTCCAGCACATTCTCCCTGCCCGAGGGGCTGGAAGCAGCTCGGAAGCAGCAGATGGAAGACTGAGCATCTCCCTCATTTTTTTGGCCCCTCAATTTTCTCACTTGTAAAATGTGGATGAAAATGCCTAGCCTGCCTGCTTTACCCTGTAACAGTGAGATTTAAATGTGGACACGGCCGAGACTGCTAGGGGACTATCAGCCAGGCGGTAATGACGATGATGATGGTAATGATGGTGATGATGAAGACAGAAATGACGGGCAGCAGAATTCCTTGTGCATGGGGGATGGATCCTTCCCAAGACCAGAAATGTCTAATCTCTAAAGAAGGCAGAGTGAGCCATGCCTGGAGGTCTTCATGGTTTCACAGGCAAAAGCCATGCTGCGCTCTGTCACTTACTGATATCAGAGGGAGAGACTTTTAGATCTGCACCACAGGCTTACATTTCTATTGGAAAAAGAAGGAAAAAAAGGGCGGATGCTTCTTCCACGCATGTCTGCAGATTATGAAAATTGCCCTCGTAAATTTCCATAGAAACAGAGTTAAGGGCTACTTAGACTACAAGCTCAGCTTCATGCTCCACCACTCCATCTCCTCTGTGAGTCACTGGATGACCCTACAAATGGGCTGTTCCTTCAGGATCATAAATTAGGCGCTTTATGGTGAGGCTTTTTTTTCCCTGCCTTTCAGTAATGACAGGCAGATGCAGATGAATTCTTGGTTTAAGTAAATAAACAGTTTACCAGAAATACTGAGTTATAACTTTTTTCCTAACCCATAGAAGATCCTAGACCTTGGGTGTCAGAACCTTATAATCTGATAATAAAATTCCCTGCTGGTCTACTGGATCATCCTGTTGAACAGTGTGCGGTTGGCTTCTGGCACTTCTCTCCCCACCATGGTGGCATTTGCTAGCTGGTGCTCTTCGACTGTGGTCATGGTACCACAGCAGGGAGCCACCTGGGACCTGACTGCCTGAATCGGACCTCTAAGGTGGGGGCAGAGCTATGTCCTGACAAGTCCTTTGGGGGATTCTGGGTCATACTCAGCTCAGCCCTCCACTTCCATCCTTTGTCCCCAGGCCCTCTGTGAAGGGGAGTATACTCATATACTCCCGAGGAGCTTCCTTGTCTCTTCGGAGTGGTGATTCCTTCCCTGCCTGCGCAGCCCTGGCCTTCACCTGAGACCCAGTCTCAACAGAACTCCCCCTCTTCTGGGTCTACCTGGTAGTCCCAGCCTGCCACCTTCCTCAGGGTAGACTCCTAGGGATCTGGGCTGGCTGTCTGCTGGCACTGAGGTACCTCATAGACAGCACCCAATCCTCACGGCCCCCTCTGTCAGTGGGCGATGGTGAGTGGCTCTAGGGCCATGCTGGCCTTTGCAGCCCTACCCCAGGCTGTAACAGAAATTCCTTCTGGAGAGGAAATCAACTTTGGAGGCAGTGTGCAACTTGAAAGAGCAGACTTTGGAACCAGAGAGATGGTGACTTTGACACTGGTGGCTGAAGAGGACAAACAAGTCCCCTGCTATCTCTGAACTTCAGTTTCAGTTACTACAAAAGGAGACACTTCCAGCCCAGCATGCTTTCATGGGGATCAGTGATCATGCTTGGCACCTGCCTGGCTCCCAGCAGTAGGGCAGTAAATGGTAACTATTCTAATTTGACATAAAGATGTCACCTGCAATTTGGCTCCTAACAGGAGATAGCCTTGGCTTGCTTTCCAGTGAAATTTAAAGCCATCTGAGGGAAGCTGTCCTGTCACTAGACACTAGACACTTTGCTTCTCCGAGTCTCAGCTCCCCCTTCTGTGGAACGAAACACAGGATGGACCGGACTTTCAGGGTCTCTATGAGCACTCCTGACCTCCTCAATTCATCATAGAACACGGCCTTCTGCTGGGTGCTCTCCACTTGAGCCCTTGTGGATGACGCCTTGCAGCCAACAGTAGCCAGTGGCAGGTGGCTCAGTCAGGGCTCCTCACTCTAGCTTACCAAGCAAGGGGGGAAGCCAGTTGACATTGGCTTCACAGTGTGAGTCCAGGAATGTGATGACATCCCCAGTAGCCGCCGAGGCCCCCAGCATTCGAGTCCTTATCAGGCCTTCACGTTTCTTGGTTCGGAGAATCCTCACGCTGGGAAAAAGGGCCATATAGTCTTCGAGTGGCTTCTTCAGGTGCTCTAGGAGGAAGACAGAAGAGGAGAGATGGGTCTGAAGAGCTGCTTAGTCATCATTCTTGTGACCCTTCCCATACGTGTGCACCACACTTCAGATAAGGTCAAGAGAAGCAAGGGATCATTATCTGCAGCCCATGAATGAGGAAACCGAGGTTAAGAGTCCAGTGATAGTGCCAAACCTGGAATACTGAGGCATTCCGTAGAAGGGTGTGGGCCCCTGTGGTTTACGCCTGGCTGGGGCCTATTCTCTCATTTTCTAATGAAAGTACTTGGATTTTTCCTTGGAAATCTGCCCCCTCCCAACTTGGACAGGGCTGATCTCAGCATTCCAAGGGGGAAGAGCATGTGGCATTCCATTCCCCTGGCCCCAGAGATTGGTTTGGGGATGGCCATGTGACCTGAGTTGCTCAAATGATGAGTCCTGAGAACATTTTTCAGAAATATTGAAACACAGGGCCGGGATGTGGCTCAGTGGCGTGGCGCCTGCCTGGCAAGTGCGAGGCCCTGGGTTCGATCCCTGGTACCAAAAAAGACTACAGTAAGAAAAGACAAAAAAAAAAAAAAAAAAAGTTGAAACACAGAACTCTTTCTTTTTCTAGGGTTCTAAGTTGGCCGGCTGAAAGTCTAGAGTTGCAGTTGGCATTTGGCAAAATAAAGTGATGAGAGCCCATGATGGGACTCTGCAGAAGCTGAAGCCAATGTATAAAAGTAAGAGTCAAGAGATGGAGAGAGACATTTTCCTGGCGACATTTCCATTCCCAGATCCCCCTGCACCCAAGGCGGTGACTCCTGGGTGTTCTTATCACATGGATACATTTTCCTTTTTGTTTATTATATTGTAGGGTGAATTTCTGTCCTGTTCCTGGAAAATTTGTCTTGAAGAAATATCACAGTTGCTTTCCACTAAAAGTCCCAGCATTAATGTCGGTGTCTCCTGATTTTAATCAGGGTTAGAGACCTTTGTGAAAACTCTAGGAGGCTAAAAAATTCCCATAGAGTACATCAAACTTAGTGATAACTGAATGTTTTCCTTTGATGATCAGAAGAAAGGATGTATGTACTCACAACTTTTATTCAATATTTTACTAGAACTGCTAACTAGTGAAGTTGGTTTAAAAAAATAAAAGGCATAAAGATTTGATAAAGAAGGTAGTATCTTTAACTGTAGATGACATGATCATTTATATAGAAAATCCTATCGACCTACAAAGAAACTAGAAGAAACATAAACTTAGCAAGGCTTAAGAACAGGTCAACATGTAAAACTCAATTGAATTTCTATATATAGCAAATAAAAAACAATGGGAAAATGCAATTAAGACGGTAAAAATACCATTTAAAATTTAAAAAATGAGGTGTAAAATATATACTCTTAAAAATACGAAACAGTGTTGAAAGAAGTCAGCATCAAAATAGATGGAAAGAGATCCCTTATTCATGGATCAGAAATTGATAAGATGGAACTAAATACTTCTCAAATTGATGTACAGATTTAATGCTATCAAAATCTTGGCTGACTTCTTTACAGAAAGTGACAAGTGACAAACCAATCCTAAGATTTATATGGCAATGCAAGGGATGCAGAAGAGCCGAATGATCTTTTGGAAAAGAAGTTGAAGGCTGACATTCCTTGATTTAGAAGCTTACAACAATGCTCCAGTAATCTAGACAGTGTGATACTGGCATAAGGATAGACAATATAAATCAACAGAACTGAACTGAGAATCCAGAAATAAATACTCACATTTATATCAGGTGATTTTCCTAAGGTTGTTCAATGGGAGAAAGAACAATTTTTCAACAAATGGTACTGGTAGTATTAGATTCCCACATGCAAAAGAATAAAGTTGGAACCCTTCTTTATCTCATACACAATTAACTAAAATAGATGAAACATTTATATGTAAGAGCTAACACTATAAAACTCTTAGAGGAAAACACAGGGGTAAATCTTTGTGACCTTAAATTAGACAATGGTTTCTTAGATATGATTAAAAAAACACAAGCAAAAAAGAAAATCAGCATCATCAAAATTAAAATATTTATTTTACAAAAGGGTCGAGGAGGTAGCTCAGTATGAAGGTCCTGGGTTCAAGCCCCGGTACTAGAAAAACTGAAGGAGCTAAAGAGGAGGGTTGAGGATTTAGGTCAAGTGGTAGAGCACTTGCCTAGCAAGCACAAGGCCCTGAGTTTGATCCCCAGCACCCCCACCCCAAAATAAATAAAATAAAATAGAAGGAGATAGAGAGGAGGGGAAGGAGAGAAGGAGGGTGAGGGGAAGAGGAGAGGGAAAAGGAGGAGGGGTAAGAGGAGGGAGAAAAATTATTTTATGCATCAAAGGACACTACTGAGAAGGCAAAAAGACAACCCATAGAATGGAAGAGAGTATTTGCAAATCATGTATCTAATAAGGGACAGACTACAGAAAGAACTATTGCAACTTAATAATAAAAAGAAATAACCCATTTTAAAAGTGGGCTAAATGCTTTGGAAAAAAATCTAAGGTTCCTCAGAAAGTTAAACATAGCATTACTATAATACCTGACAATTCCATTCCTAGGTATATATCCAAAAAAATTGAAAACTGGCATTCAAATAAATACTTGCATGTAAATGTTCATAGCGACACTATTCATAATAACTCAAGGAGGAAATAATCCAAATTTTCACTACTTGCTGAATGGATAAACAAATGTGCTGTATTTCTCAGTCATAAAAAGGAAGAAAGCACTGACACATGCTACGATATAGATGAACCCCAGAAACACTATGTTCAGTGAAAGAAGGCAGACGCAATAGGCCAGACAGTAATTCCATTTAAATGAAATTACAGAAAAGGCACATTCGTAGAGACAAAAAGAAAACCAATGATTGACAGGGGCTAGGATCGGGAGGTGGATGGTGACTACTTAATGGAAATGAGGGCATTTTGGAGTGATAAGAATCTTTTGGAACGAGATAGATGTGATGTTTGCACAACATTTTGAATATATGAAATGCCGCCGAACTGTATACTTTAAGATGGTTAATTTTATGTTATGTGTATTTTACCTCAATTTAAAAAATGGGCAAAAGACATGAATAGACACTTCTGAAAGAAGATATATAAAGGTCAATAAGCATGTGAAAAGATGCTTGACATCGTAAGTTATCAGGGAAATGCAAATTAAAACCAGAATTAGATACTACTCCACATCCACTAGGATAGCTAGTAAAAAAGACAGATAATGACGTGTTGATGAGCACGAGAAACAATCAGAGCTCTCACACACTACTGATGCGAACAAAAAATGGTACAGCCACTCTGGAAAACGGTATAGAAACTCCTCAAACAGTTAAACACAGATTTACTACAGAAATCAGCAACTCCCCTCCTAGGTATATACCCAAGAGAAATGAAAACATTATCTCCACACATGAGATAACCCAGATACATAAGCTTAAATACTGCATGGTTTCTCTTATACAAGCAACCCAAAAAATAAATAGAGAGCAAAATAAAAGATAGAGGGGCTGGGGATTTAGCTCAGTGATTAGAGTGCTTGCCTTGCAAGCACAAGGCCCTGAGTTCGATCCCTGGCACCACACACAAAAAAAAAAAAACCCAAAAAAAACAAAAATAAAAGATAGATTAGACGGAGGGGGAAGGAATAGGAGGGGAACGGGATGCAAAAAGAATTAAAATGTGTTATATATGTACCAACTCTTCACGAAGAATATAATTGTTATGTACTGTAAACATGTACCAGGAAAAATAAGAATTAAAAAGACATTCATAAAAACTCATACACTAATGTTTATAGCACTCATATTTGTAATAGCCCCAAATTAGAAGCCATCTCAATGTCCATCAGTTGGTGACTGGATAAACAAAATGTGCTATGTTTACATACTAGAATACTAACAGCAATAAAAAAGAATTACCTGATGCAATGGTATAGATGAACCACAAAAATATTGTGCTAGGTTACAGAAGCCATACATATAAGATAAGATTTATATAATTCCATTTATATGAAATTTCTAGAAAGGCGAAACTATAGAGATACAAAGGAGATCAATGACCACATGGGGCTGGGATGGTAGTGAGGACTGTCTACATATAGGCACAAGGGAACTTCTCTGGAGCAACAGAAGGCTCCAAAACTGGAGAATGCAGATAGTTTTACAACTGAATACTTTTATTTAAAAACACACTAAACTGTAGACTAAAAACACAATTTTTACTGTATGTAAATCATACCTCACTAAAGCATCCAAATTCTACAAAATCAGTTATATTTCTACACACTAGCACAAATCAACTGGACAGCCCAGTAACAATAGTATTTACAGTAGCCTTGCATATCTACAAACCCAAACAAATGGAGAGAGAAATTGTGTTTGTAGAAGACTCCATATTGCGAAGTCATTTCTTCTTCCAAATGATCTATAGATTCAACACAATCCCAATAAAAATCACAGAGACTTTCTGAAATTAACAACTTGGTTCTAAAATTTACAAGGAAATGCAAAGGACCTAAAACAATCTTGAAAAAGAACAAAGTCAAGAACTCACGCTACTTTCAAAACATAGTAAAGATCTAAAATAAGCAAAGCTGTGTAGTATAGGCAGAGAGTAGACAAAGAGGTAGACAGAATAGAATACAGGTCAGAAGTAGACCCACATATTTACAGTCAACTGATCTTTGGAAAATGGCACCAAGGTAATTCAATGAGGAAAATAAGAGGGTTTTTTTAAAACACTTTTTGTAAGAAGCTGGGCGTGGTGGCTCACACCTGTAATCCCAGCACTCAGGAGGTTGAGGCAGGAGGACTGCCATGAGTTCAAGGCCAGGCTGGGCCACGTAGTGAGTTCAAGGGTACTCTGAACTACATAGCGAGACCCAGTCTCACAAACAAAACAAAACAAAAAAACTTGTTCAGGGAAAATTGGATGAATGCATTAAACAACATGACCTTCAAACCCTACCTCATAACCATATAGAGAAAATAATTTTAGATGGGTCACAGGCTTAAGCATAAAAGCTAAGTCTTCTTGAAAACAGAGGAAAATATCTTCATGAACTTGCGGTAGAAAAAGATTTCTTAGGACACAAAAAGTACTAATACATTGAAAAATTGGTAACTTGGACTTGATTAAAATAAAGAACTCACTCTGCAAAACATTGCTCATTAAAGGACGCCAGGAAATGACAGAGCCACAGTCTGGGGGATGAGTTTTTCGTGTGTGTGTGTTTTGTTTTGGTACAGCGTCAGGAGGGTTTATCCACAGCCCGGTTGAGAAGGCAGAGCGGGAATCACAGGGTAGTGTGTGGCCGGGCCACCCCAGGTGCATGGCCACGCCACCCCGCGCGCATGGCCACGCCAGGGAAGGAGCGGCTGCCAGAAACCAGGAGAGAAGCGGGAGGGGGCAGCATGTGGGATGCAGCCAGCCCTAGGAAGCTCACAGCAGGGTCAGTGAAGAAGAGTCTGCCTTGTTCTCCCCACCGCCCTGACTGCCTGTGGGGTCCCCCACTGGCTGAACTCCACAAGGTCCATGCCACAGCCCCCTGGAGCCTGGGGCAGAGCGTCGCTGAGTGGTGGGCAGAGCTTCTCAGCTGCCCCGTCAGCACCTGCTTCTTGTGGAGTTTCCCGAGCGCTCCCACTTGACTTTCCTCATCCTTCTGTTTGGTACAGTCACGAGTGATCAGGCTAAGATGTTCTTGAGGAGGGACTCTTTCTTCTGAACACGTGCGTTGGCTTTGGCTGTGCTTTCCCCTTTGTGTTTAATGCCATCTTGAGATGTGGAGGCAACCCTACGAGGAAGAGGTGCTTTGCAAGAACCTCTGCTTTCCTGTTCTCAACAATCTCCTGCCCCAGCTTCCCGAAGCGCTTGACTTTCTCCTCCTGTGGCCAACTGTTCCACAGAATTGGGGGAACTTCTGCACTCACCCAGGTCTAGTCTTTTGACTGGTGGGGAAAAGTCTGCTTTTTCTTTCATCTGTGCCATCTTTGAGTCCTGAGGATTCGTGGCTTCTTCAACAGACACCCTACACTTCGATAAATTCAGTAGGGGATCTGGAAGCTGACTGGGGTCCATTTTTTTAAATCCCGTGAGCTCCCTTGAGAAGCTGCAGCCATAGGCAAGGGGTATCCTGCTACCCAGATCTGCTGCAAGGTCAGGAAGTCTGCCATTCTTTTCTACATAGGAAGCTGAGGAGGGGATTCCAGAGATAATATCTTAAGTTCAGTGACTTGGTGTGGTCAGAATGCCTCTCCCCTGGCTTTTCAGTACTAGAGACTGAACTCAGGGGCATTCTACCACTGAGCTGTATTTCCAACCCATTTTTAAAATTTTGAAACAGGCTCTTGTTTAGTTCCCCAGGCTGGCCTTGAACTTGCAATCCTCCTGCTTTAGTCTCCCATGAAGCTAGGATTATAAATCCTACAAAATCTATCTAGCTCCCTGGTAATATTTTGACAGAATTTTCTAAAAGCAAAGTTTTCAGATGCTGTGAGAGCCAATCCCAGGAGGAAGTACCTTAATTCTACTATACTGGAGGTCAAGCCAAGTCAGGTTTGGCAGAGACTGAAAGAAGTCTTTAGGAATTGTGCAGAGGGTAGTCCTCCGGAGATGCAATTGTTGAAGGCCAGGGATTCTAAAGACCTTTCCCAGGTGGCAGAGACCACTTTGACTCAAGTCTAAAGATGGTGAAGAAGAAAAGATGATTTCCTCAGTATCTCTGTGGACATCTCTATGGGGGGAGGCAGGAAGTTCCTGGCTTGACCAGCACCCTCCTCCTCCCCTTCACCCCTAGAGGAGCTCTGTAGGCCTGCTTCCTTCCTCCATCTGTTGTCCTCCACTGGCCACCACTCATTCTCCTTGATCTGAAGCCATCTGTGGCCCCACCTGCTGGCACACGGTCCACCTCATGGCAGAGCCAATGTGATAATGTATCTTCGCCATGCACTTATCTGACAAAGGACTTATGTCCAGAATATACAAAGAAGCCCTACAAATTCAGTAACAGACACTCAATTGAAAAGTAAGCAAAAAACTTGAAAAATTTTTCACAAATGAATTGATACATAAATGGCCAATAAGCCTACGAAAAGAGGTTCAGTCCATTTGTTGAGTGAAATGCAAATTAAAAACATGAGATACCACTCAACGCACATTCACCAGAATGGCTGAAATGAAAAATGGGACTGACAGCTACAGGGAAGAGGTAGAGCTTCTGAACTGTGTTCATGGCTGGAGGGAGTAGAAAGTGGTACAACCACTTTGGAAAGCTGTTTGAGTGCTTCTCATAAACATAACAATCCTCTGCCCAGCAACCCCACTCCAAGAGAAATAAAAAAGTGGGTAGTGTTATTTATAAAAGCCTCAAACTAGAAACAACCTAGATGTCCATTGACGGGTGAACGAATAAACAAAAAGTGGTGTAGTCATATAATAAGATGACTAAATAAAATGAACAGGGTATGGATATATCCAAGCACATGTGTGAATTTCAAAATTATGAACAGGAACCAAAGAAGCCGGACACACAGAAAAGAACACAGTACATGATTGCGTTCACTTGAAGTACGTCGATGGCCAAAGGAACCTGTGATGAAAGAATTAAGAAGTGTTTGTCTTTGCTGAGTGAGGACCCACCAGAAGGCCTCAGGAGGGAACTTGCTGGAGTGAGCAGATGTTCTCTATCCTGACTGGGTGTTGGTTTCCAGCTGCACACATTTGTTAAATTTTACGGAATTGTATTCTCAAGATCTCTGCACTTTTTCGCTGCTAACAACTTCTACTTCAATTTAAAAAAATGGTGGAACACACATTCTGCCTTGCAGCTGGGAAGCTAGAGCACTATGGAAGCGCCACTGACTGCAGCCAGGAGAGCTGGGCTGTGCGCCTGTCTCCAGCACAGCCAGCCGCCATTTATCGCCACTGCATCTCAGTGTTTGTCGTCAGTGAATTGGGCTTTTGGACCAGATGGTCTTCGAGGGCCCAGAGTCTGGGTCTTGCAGAAGGCCAGGAAGCACCCGAGAAACTGCTGGGTTCTCTGCTCTGCCAGCCTCGCGGGTGAAAACTCCCCCTATACGGAGTCCTGAATCCTGCTCTGAATTTGCCCCAAGCAGAGGTCAGAGCTGGGAGGGTCCCCTGGGGAGTGGCCTATTGGTATGTATGCCTGGCCTGGGCCCAGCGACTGTGATTTGGTAGATCTGCGGCAGCATCTGGCATCTTTATTTCTACTTAACCTGTGGGTGATTCAGATGCACAGCTGGGCCTACAAACTACTGGACTAGTCCAACCTCTGTTTTGTAGACAGAAAACTGAGGCCCAGAGAAGGGAAGCACTCACCTTTGGCACACCGTGAATAACTGTAGGTTTCAAATTAGGGTCATCCAACTGTTTGGTCCAGAACTCACTGAGTCTTTTATTTTTTTAGTCCCTTATAAAAATAAATTGCTGAGGTTGGGGATTTAGCTCAAGTGGAAGGCCCTGAGTTCGATCCCCAGAAACCCCTGCAAAAAATTGCTTTCATCAGTAAGACACATGATGATCTACAAAGAAGCTCCATGTATTTTATCTCCCTTGGTTCATAAAAACATACTCTGCAATAAAGTGCTCACCACTGGATGGAGAGACGAGAAAACCGAGCTCACAGAAACGTCCCTGAGGTCACGCAGACAAGCAGATATGAAGCTGTCCCCTTCTAGATACATCCCCAACCTCTGGCAACCACATACTACTATCAAGATCTTTGCTGCATCCATCAACTTCCTTACAATCTCCTCAGTTTTTTAAAGATTCAATTTTTTGAATTAAATTTTGATTCAATTAATCTTAAAAAGATAATTTGAACACCCCAAGTGGAAAATTGATATTGTTTATAATAAGGAGATAATAAACAAAAATCACCGACACATGGAAATGAAACAATGGTCTCGGGTCTTTGCCAGGTTTTCCTGCCTCCCCACGACTGTGTGCTGGAGTTCTCTGTTGAGAAGGGGAATGTGGACCTCAGCTAAGGTCATCAGTGGAAATTTGAGGGCTAGAAGGAGAACCCTTTCCCTCCACATTCTCTGAAGGTGTGAATGCAGTCTCTGAGCTGCCTGAAATGATCTGAGGTACCACTTAAAGTCACTTTTGTCCTGTGCACTCTGGGATTCACCGCGTGGGCCACTTTGATTTACTTCTTCAGAGACGTCTGTGAAATGAAGAGTTTTGTACTGTGTTGCCTGGCACCCTGCAGGCCAGAGCAATGAAAAGATACATGGAGAAAAGTTTATCTTCACATATACGACTAGACCCCAGAAGGCAAGGCAACGTCCAGCTTTCCTCTTCCTCACATGCAGAGATGAATATGGCTTCCTTGCCTCTCTCTCTCTCTGGAACAGTGGCTCTGCAGAAAGCCAAAATCAATTCGCCCTAATTGAAGGACTAAATCTTCCCCAAACAGACTTTCTCCGGCAATGACACAAGTTAGCAAGAGGTGTGACTGCACTCCAGGTATGTTGCTCTTCTGTGCATGGAGGACCACTTCTTTTCAAAAAAGAAAAAAAAAATCCACAGTCATTGTCTGTGACCACTGCTGCTTCTTGGCTGGGTTCAACCGGTAGGTCATTAAAATGAGGATGAGATAATCTGTGCCACACACAACCACTCCCAGCAGAGGAGAAATACCATCCTGTCCGGCTATAGTCACTGAGGGCCTGCTCAGGCACGGCCCCACCACTAAATCTCCCCAGTGCAGATGGCTGTTGTCGTTACATATCAGCCAATTAAGGACTTCTGACAGCTTATGGGAAGGTTGGAGCAATTATTTAGGGACAATTATGCTCCTCCCGTCCTTATTCAGTGTGTGCACAAAATCAAGACTGCTGCCTTATTTTACCAGTCTCCGCAGATGCAAAAGTTACACAAGGTCACAGAATTTTAGAGCTGATTGAAACTAAATGAAGATGATGATGGTCATGATAATGATGACTGCAGGGAACAATCACCAAGCCACCTGCATACAGTGCTCCCTGTTTCATGGGCACTGTCTCGGATGGACAACACAGAAGACTGTGTGTAATGGGCCCGTTTACAGAAGAAGACACACTGGCTCAGAGCAGTGATGTGGCCTGTGTGCGCCAAGGTTGTAAAGAGCAGCCTTTCCTTCTGCACCCACCCGGTCTCCGCCTCACGTCAGGCGATGTGTTCGGTCTGCTGGGAGAGGAGCCAGCGAAGTTCAGCACTTTAAGTGGAATCACATGGCGGCAAGGCTGTGACACAGCAGGACCACACCTCAGCACAGGGCCCAGCGCTGCCCTAGATCCACAAGCCCGGGGGCAGGGGTGGCAAACTGGCTTTCCTGCAGAGCTGGCCCTGCACTGATAGGTTTGTATGGGTATCAAAAGCTGTGCTAAGAAAGATTCAGAGGCCCTATCCTGGTTCCACATGGAGGTGCCAGGACTGAGAGGAGATGTCTGCCCTGATGTGGCCCTAATGTCACATCCTATCACCCCTGTTTCAGGGGCTGCCCTGATTAAAAAAAAAATACATATTTGCCTTTGTCCATATTATCCCTAATTTAATGATGAGCTGGAGGCATCCAACAAGGACTGAGGCTGAGTCTGAAGGCGGTGAGGCCCATTCTTGTAAGGCTTTAAGCAACTGTTAGACAAGAACTTATTATCGGAGAGCTTGAGAGAGATTCTGCAGCTCCTTCCCCTGACGCCCCATCACGGGCACCTTTCTGCTTGGCCACCCTCTTCTTTTCTTGGTTTGGCAGTCTCTCGTCGAACTCTCCTTCCAAATGACCTGTTCACGCTCACATCCTCCTCCTAGCCTCTGCTCTGGGAGACCCAAGCTCAGACGGTTCCAGGGGGCAGGTGTGACTTCAGAGACCTCTGGAGCTGGGTGTGAGAGTCTAGAGAGCTCACAGTGATGGCTTCAGCTCAGCACCATGCAGTTCTTCAGCATCTGGTTTCTAGAAATAACAGCTATCACTTATTCATTACTTCTCCGTATCACTAATCCAGGAACCTTACACCTGTTTCCTTAATCTCTTCAATAGTCTCAAGGCAGGTCACTGACTAGTACTGTATTCCCATTACTGATGAGGAAACGGGGGACACAGAGAACTCAGGTAACTTCCCGAAAGTTCACACAGTAAGTGGCAGACTTGGATTAAAACCCAGCCGATCTGGCTCCAGAGTGTAGTTTCCTTGTTAAACATTTTTACAAAATTAAGAATCATTTCAAACATATTTTTAAAAAGCAGAATAATGAACCCTGTAGAGCTTTCACTTAGCTTCAGAAATGATCACCCCAGTCACTCTTATCATCTCTGTCCCTGCCCGCCAAGAATCACATAGGGGCACATTACGGCCCAACAGGTGTGGCTCCTGCTCTCCTTCCAAGCGCAAGGGAGTTAGCTCATTGCTGGGTGCCCGGCATCTTCTCAGGAGACACTTGGCTATCTCATGGGATGCCCTCACAGCTAATGCAGAGGGTACCCCGGGGATCCTCAGTTCCAGTGTGACAGGAGAGGAGACTGAAGCCAGCGGGAGAAATCCCCATCCTGAGTCAGTGGCTGGGGTTGGAATAAGGACAGGAGCTCAGGGCTCTGCTTTGCCTGCCTGCTCTATCTACGCCACACTGAACTGTCTGTCTGTCTGTCTCTGCAGGGCTCCTAGGACACTCGGGATGGATCCACCTGGTGGCATGGTGCAAGGAGTTGCATTGTATTGCCTAAGAAGATACATTGAAATCCGAACTCCTGGTACCCGTGGATGTGACCTTATTCGCAAACAGGGCCTTTGAGGACGCGATCAAGTTAAAATGAAGTCACACAGGATTAGAGAGGGCACTAACCCACTGGCTGGTGGACTTTAAAGAAGAGAGAAATTTGGACGAACATGACAATGGGGAGGGAGA
The DNA here is from genome assembly GCA_004026905.1 of Hystrix cristata. Taxonomy (NCBI): domain Eukaryota; kingdom Metazoa; phylum Chordata; class Mammalia; order Rodentia; family Hystricidae; genus Hystrix; species Hystrix cristata. The sequence goes on along the minus strand of PVJO010001972.1, from coordinate 137,102 downwards.
CACGGAGTGATGTGTCCTCAGGCCATGAAATGCCAAGGATGCCAGCAACAGTGGCAGCCAGGAGCAGCTGGGAAAAGTCCTCCCCAGAGTCTTCAGAGAGAGTGTGACATTCTGATTTTGGAGTTGTTTTCAGCACCGCATTTGTGGTTCTTTGTTGGAGCAGCTCCAGGAAACTTGTACAAAGTGGTGAGATTCTCACACACAGGCACTGCAGCAGTAATGTGCTAGGGACGAGGCCCCAGGGCCAGGGGACGCTGTCCCTTGTTCTAGCATTGCAGTCCATGGCCAACTGCAGGAACCAGCACTCTGTCTCATCAGTACGACCTGCAATGTGGCACTTCAGGTATCTCTACAAAGTAAACTGCATCTTGTCACTCTTCTCCTGCTGTTTAAATCCCTCTAGTGGATTCCTATGGCTCCAGGAAGAAGACCTAATACCTTTCCCAGGGATTAAAAAAAAGCTGTGCAGGGTCAGCCTCTGCCTTTTCCCCAGTCTCACGTCCTCCACCCTTGCCTCCCTGCCCCCCACCCCACTGTCTTCTTTTGGGTGCTCAGAAGCCTGTGATATGCCCTTCAGCCTCAAGTCTCTGCCCATGCCTGCCCTCTGCATGCACTGCCCGCCCCCCACTTCTCCACTAACCCTGCTCTTTAATTACTACTCAGTGCACACTCCACTCCTCACAAAAGCTTTCCTTGACCTCCCACACCACAGCAGGTGCCCGTGCCAGCCTGCTGCCAAGCCCTGGGACTTGTCCTCCATGGTGCTCAGCTTGGACCTCCAAAACATCTTTGCAGCACCTCACCGTCTCTGTGCTCCACAAGGGCACATGTGGTGAACGCTCTGCTCACCAGGTTTCCTCTCAGGCCTGGACCTGAGCCAGAGGCTGTCGTGAATCACTGCTGAAAGCTCCTCCATTGTTTCATCTGATTTCACATTGACCCCGTGAGATCACACTTCCTCGCCCTCGTATCCAGGTGAGGCAAGGCAAGTCGAGAAAGCATTCCTGTCCATGTTTACGCAGCCAGCAAGCTAAGTGCTGGAGACACGGCTCAAAATGAGTTTGGCTGTTGAAGAACATTCACTGCTGTGAGCAATCAAATTGAGTCCCATGTGGAATATATCGAAGTCTCAACCTGAGATGCCGCCAAGCCTACTGAGGAACATAGAGATGCAGGTGCCTGCATGTCCCATGCCCTGGGATCCCACCGAGCACCCGGGAGAGAGCCGTGTGGACAGGCCTCCGAGGGAAGGGCAGGAGACAGGGGCTGCAGCAGTCCAGGCTGCCCTTGGCACACCGGGGTTTCTGGAATTGCGGATGTTCTGGGTCTTGTCATGTCTCAGCTCTGCTGGACTTCTGGCTGTTAAAGTGGCTCTGCTTCCCAGGACAGATTCATGCACCTGTGACACTCAGACAGTACTCTGTGCACAGCTATGTTCAGACAGCTGGGCGGGGCGGCCAGGAGTCATGCGAGGTGTTCGCAATCGCGAAGATGGCGTTATCCACCAGGTGACAACACAGCCTCTCGATGCTCCTGGTCACTCTGTTCTGTCCAGCAGCTACGAGTTTCCAAGCCCTCAATCTCAAGTCTGGGTTAACCAGGACTTTCATTTCCTTAAGATAATGTATAGACAGGTAAATAGAAAGAGCAGGAAAATTAAAAAAGAGGTTGAGAAGGAAAGTGGTGATTACAGGGGGATGAATTCTGGCAGGTGAAATGCACAGGCGTTAAAGCAGCATTTACTGCGTGGGAAAGGGAAAGGGCTGCGTTTCAGGAAGGTTGTGCGTGTTCTAATCCTGAGAACTGGGAGGAACTGCAGAGAGAGGCAGAACTGAGAGACAGCCCGAGAGTTCAGCTAGAAGGCCTTTCTCAAGCTCCTCTGACACGGGTTGCTCATTAGCTGATTTAAGCGCAACAGTGAGCCAGGTGTACCTCAGCAAAGGCGTTTTTGTCAGGGTTGAATTCAGTTCGATCAAGCAGGCACTTACAGAGCTCCTGCTGTGTGCCAGGAGCTTCGCTGGGTACAATCTTTTCTGCTACTCTAACGTGGTGGTTTTCAAAGCCTTGTCCCAAAGCAGACGCCCTGGCATTGCCTGGGGTCTTACTAGATTGCACCTGCCCTGGGGCCTCATCTGGGCTTTCTGAAGCAGGTGAGCGGAGCCCAGTCACCTGTTTTTACAAGCCTTCCAGGCGATTCTCACACATGGCAAAGTATGGGAGCCACAGATGGAACCCAATGCAGAATGTGCCTCTGAGAAAGAACCTGGGTCATCTTTTCTTTTCTTTTTTTTTTTTGGCGCCGGGTATTGAACTCAGGGCCTTGTGCTTGCAAGGCAGGTACCCTAACTACTGAGCTAAATCCCCTGGATCATCTTGATCCCCTTAGCATCTAAAAGGATTAAAAAGAGATCCCATGTTTCCTGCTAGAATAATGGGGAAACTGAAGTCCTTCAAAGAATTCAAGATCCTGCTGCCCCCTCTCTGCAGCGAACCTGGAGGGGGGATGGGTGCTGGCTCAGATGACTTCCATCCCTCCTGTCTCTCAGCTCAGCTCTCAAGCTCTCGCTTGCTTCCCATCTGGCCACCACACCCCGCCCTCCTCATGTCCCTGCTCTCCACTTCGAGTGAGGAGAGATCTGAGAAATCTCTGGCCCACCTGACGGGGCTCCCTGCAAGAGTTCTCTGCCCCCAGCCCCAAGAGTTCCTCGGAAGGTTTTCACGCAGACATCCAGGCCATCTCAGAGATTCCAGGGTTTATGCATCTGGGAACATCAGCTCTCTAATTTTTTGACTATGACCTCTAAAAAGAAACAGATCTACTCATACAATCTCAAGAACGCTGGCCTCGGGCACATTCCGGAACCTACGGTGTTAAAAGACGCCACACTGGGTCCCAACATGGTCCTCTGCCACAGCCGCCCAAACTGAGCCCAGGGACCCTTGCATGGCACTGGTGTTGCTATTGCTATTATCATCAAAGTTCTGAGAATGCATAAAAAAGTACCTAGAACCCACGTCCACAAACAGGACTGTCACTGCCTTGACTGCCTCCATAGGTCATGATTAGAGGTCTTTTCTGTTTGTTTGAGATCTCCTGGATTCCGGCAGTTAAAGAAAGTTGCTCCTCCCACATGGCCAGTTCCCCTCTGCCAGACACTCCGGAGAGCACACTTCAGCTGTCTTCCTCTCATCCTAAGAGCCGCGAGGAACATGTGTGCATCTGTTTTCGGCACCCACGGGCCTAATGTCTCAGCTGCTGGAAAACACCAAGGCTGCTACAGATCCGAGGGAACCGCGCCTCAGCCTGTCGTCAGGGCCAATGTAACTGTGACATCTGGCTGACCTACTTTGATCCAGGGATTTCCAGCCTTCTCTGCCTCAATGTCCCTTTATGTCACAGCTGTTTGTACATGCCCTTTAATCTTTTAAACTAAATTTCACAGATTATATAACCCACCTAGTACTCCCATACAAATTCCACATAGTGCACCAACTGTGACATGAAGGAGAAACAGTAAAGTAACTTTCAATATGTAAATGCTTGGGATGACTACAGGAAAAGAAGTAGCCAAATGCTTGTGCAGTCTGTCTCATATTCTTGGGTTATGTAACCTCAGATTCAAGCAACTGTGGATGGAAAATATTTGGAAAAAAAACCCAAAAAACAAAAAACGGGCCTGTCCTGAACACGTACAGACCTTTTCCCTTGTCATTGTTCCCTAAGCAATGCAGTCTAACAACTACTTACACAGCGTTTCCACTGTACTAAGTATTGCAAGGAGTCTACACATGCTCTAAAGTACATGAGAGGATGTGCACAGGTTTTCTGTAACTACACCACCATGTTATATAAGGGCCTGTGTGTCTGCAGATTTTGGTATCTCCAGGGGTTCCAGCATCTGCTCCCTGAGGATACGGCAGGACGACTACACTTGCTGATGTCCTATTCTGGAATATCTATTATTCTACTACAAGACCCGTGTAGGGGTGCCAGGCTGGCAACTCTGCTGCTGACGATGCAATCGGCTTTTAAAACCGTGCACAGCTTTTGATGGTGTTTCAGCCCACCCAAGTGCAACCTGCCTGTGGTGTGTGTGTACTCCACACTCCTGGACAGCTCAGGGCGGTGCACCCCGGGGAGGGGAGAGCAGAGAGGTGGTGGCAATGCCTTCCTCCAGACTTCACATGGACAGAGCACTGTATGTGTCTGCAAGCTGTTCTGAGTGGTAGTTGGCAAGCGAGGCGAGGAGAGGCAAGGAGGATTTGGGGTGAAAAGCTGATGGGCATGTTCTGTAACAAAGTACATTATGGAGGGACGCTCAACGACAAGGAGAAGAACTAGTAAGGCTGCTGTTGTGTGGAGGGAAGGGAGAGAGAGAACAAACAGCCCCAGTGGTGTGGCCCCAGGATCTAGGGAGCACAAGGATGCCCACGGGGTTGCAAGCTGGGTGCTACCGACTCTGTAAGATCAAACCTCTCCTTGGCGCCCCCATCCAGTCCTTGGTGACGTCTAAAGCCCTCTCTGAGCTTCTGTGGACACGGATTCATGCAGAGGACTGGGAGAGCTGCAGGCTTCTCCATCCAGGTGACATCAGAGTCACTGAGCAGAAGCTAAGGTGGCAGCTGACTCCGACTGAAGCCTACTGGCCAGGAGCACAGTCCTAGGCTCGGCAGACTCTACTGTCTACTCCACACAACAGGCTTCACCACCACCTGACAAGGCTAACCCTACACGACAGGTGCAGAAACTGAGGCTTACAACGTGTCCAGCACCACCCAAGCTCAAGGTCACACAGCCCGTGGTGGTGTCTCCAGAATTCAAGGCCGGGTCTGTCTCTTTTCACCATCCCTTGCAATCGGGGGCCTGTTGGCCTGACCACTTAGGTTAACAAGTTACGTTTACTTCTCTGGCACTTTTCTGAGAATGAATGGTTGGCATGACCTGTAATCTAAAGACAAACTGTACACCTTCCCCAAACATTTGCTTTGAAATCACAAGCCCCTCTGTTCTTCGGCATCCCATTACAAATTACCCCACTCCTCGAGGCACACATATCTGGTCCAAACATGCCTTTGGTGATTTTAAGAATGAATTACGTTCCTTCCTCAAGCAATTGCATCCACCAGCTCGCTCCCAGAAATAGAAAGCACTTCATCACACAAATTAACTCCTCTTCCCTATTCTGCGGAAGATGAGTAATCTATTAAAAAAGAGATGCTATTATCTAAACGGGCAGCCTTGTCTGCACTTTTAATTTCAACTAAATGCTTCGGTCCCTTTTCAGCGGGTGGGTAGGGCTATCAATCTGTTTAATAATCAGACAACGAATAAAAACACTCCAGAAACCACCTCTATCGAGTTAATTACAGCCTCCCCTGTTTTGTGGACACGACTCTCCACCAACCGGCTGCAAACTAGGCGAGGAGGCAGGTCCCTGCTCTGCTCTCTCGCCCAGCTGGAGCCCCTCCAGGGCAGCAAGGAGTCTAGCTGTGAGCTCTGGGTAGCTGCTCTTAAATTATGTCATGCTGTCAAGTGTCAAAGAGCAACGCGTGTTTCATTTAGGATGCTGGCTTCCAAACCTATTGTTTAGGGTGTTATTAAAAAAGAAGGAAAAAATTTCCACTTCGGCATCAGTGTCGGCCTGTCAGTTTCAGATTTGTTAAAGGGCAAAAGCATCTCCTGGGGGAAATTTTCCTTTTCAGTTCACAGAAGAAAAAGCTGAACATGTCAGGGCTTTCCTAGCACCCCCTCCAACTACCACCAACCCTCCCCTCCCCAGAACTCCACCCCAACTCCTTTGGAAATCTTCCATTTAGGCCACTTCTGAGGGGCTGAGTGCCACAGCAGGAACTGAGGGATTTCTGGCTGCTTATAAAAGTGTCTGCCCCAGGGGTTAAAGTGGGGTACACGGACTCCAGGCCTCTCGTCCCTCACTGCTCATCTCATCCACACTGCTGCCACAGCCCAGGTGTACTGGTGTCATGCGGTGACTTTGGGCCTCTCACTGATGGCCCACCCTTCCACAGCTGCCTCCCACCTGCGCCCTGCGCCTGATCCACTCCACTAATGCCCTTGTCGTCACTCCCTTCCCCCCGGGCGTCCCTCGGCTCAGGCATCTGCTCTGCCTCCCTGGCCCAGCTCTCCTGCTCTCCCCCAGGCACAGCTCAGAGTGCTCTCGAGGCAGCATCCACACCACGGTGCTCTCCGCTGACCGCAGCCGAGCACGGTATTCAGCTCTCTGCATCCCCACGCACGCTCTGGGTGCAGACTGTGTCCGTCCTCCTGGCACAGGCGTTTGAGGGTAGGACCTGGAGTGATTTATCTGCTCCAGAGTGCCCGACATATGGAAGGTGCTAACAGATGTTTTGTAAATGGTTCTAACTTGGTCTGTTTTGCTATCACTTGCTGCTTTTATTTCATCTGTTGATCTATACACATGATGTGTTTCCAGAGGATTCAAGGTGTCACCCAAGGGAAGATATAAAGCATGTTCAGGAGGCTTTGCCGCCCGGCAATTTACTTGTGAGTCTCCAAACAGAGAAGGCAGCACTGGAAAGCAAAAGTCACACTCGCACAGGGTTTCAATGAATGAACTGACCACTTAGGAAGTTCTTACTCAGACATCACTCCTCACTTAACAAAAGGGCACACATCTGTCCTTCACAACCAAGAGTGTGCTGTCAGATGGCTGTGTTTCACACGTGGCCATTGGTAAGCTAATGTGGCAAATGCAAAGGCCCTGAGGTAGATCAGCTAGAATCTAAAGCAGTCACTGATGTTTTTGTTTGTTTCTGTTGTTCAATGTTTAAGGCCATTCCTTTATATTGATGTTGGTACAAAATCATGTTAGGATATGCCTTGGAAATTCTGACAGCCTGAGCAGAAAGAAACATTGCAACTGATAACTGGAGGTCTAACATTTTGGATGTAAGGTGTTGGATATTTCTTCTTTCTAAAATAGAAAATGTCATCATTTTTTTTTTTTTGTGATTCCAAATGTGATGCATCTTTTAAAAAATGTTTTAGTCATCCTGGGACAGGGTAACATTTGAGTGACATGCCATACTAGTCATCCTACTAGAGATGGCTACTCTTAAACAGTGTGCTGTATTTCCTGTCCACTCTCCCAATGTTTTGATACTTATATATCCCCCAAACCTGCTTGTTTCCCCACTTAACAGTGTGTCACAATCATCTCACTAGATCCTCACACCACCCCAAGTGAGGGAAGTAGCCCCATTCTAGCTGACAAGGAGACAAGGTTTGGGAGCGGTGCATCACTTTGGCTGAAGTTGACAACTGGCTCTCTAGGAGACTGGGCTCTCTGCTTTGTAGCTCACGCCCTGTCCCTGACACCACGCTGTCTGTCTCCAGAACACAGGACCAGGACTGGAAGGGAAACACTGCAGAGAGCTAGAACCCAGGTGAGTATACAGAACGAACTTACTTAAGAGCTGCCTGGCAAAGGAACGGGATGGCTCATAAGACAGTGGGCTATCACTGGCGCAATCTGACCAGTACTGGAACTTAGTATGATAGGAAAGGCTCAAATACTGGATACACGGTTGGCCTGGGCGGCCCCTCAGCCCTCTCCAGCACTTGAATTGGATGCCTATCTGTACCACCAGCCCCAAGGATGGTGACAATCCTGCTTGAGCCTCATTCCTCTACCCAGAGAGCTCCTTCTGTGATATACTTAGTAATTACCCTACAGAGAATAGAGTTTTCCTTTCACAAGATCTAGCTTGTTTTATTTACCCCTGTAACTTTCTTTCCACCCTAGCTGTAAGTGACTTTTATTTTTCAGTGTTGCATTTATTTGTCAGGCCAGAAACACACAGAAATGCTGCCCCTGAAGGAACGTCATCAGCACGTATGAGGCCATGTGGGCCTGGATCAGTGAGCAACAGGAGATTTTCCCAGTTCTCCAGCTGTGCGGGGGCTGTCTGATGCCCATTCAGTCTGATGTGTTCTTTCCCAAATGTGACCGCGCACAGTGCTCCTTTCCGTCCCATGCCGGGGTGCCCTGTGAGGACAGAGGGGCAGCATGTAGTTGGGGTGGGGTATCACAAACACAACCAGCTGGGGCGCACTGGTGCGGGTATGCGGAGGCAGGAGGCTCTCAGGCCTGGGCAGGCGGCTCGTTCCCATGTAGGGACACAGACGGAGTCAGGGACAAGCTGTACCCCTGCAAGACGGGCGGAGTGCTCTGAGACACACTGGCAACGTCCTGTGGCTCCTCAGGACTTGCTGCAAGGCAGCACTGTCGCAGCGCCTGACTGCCTACCACTGTTGACCCCGTTCTGGTGGGGGACACTGCTTCCTCTGGGGGCATTTAAAAAATCAGAGAATACATGCTCAGTATGGAAATTATTATTATTATTATTATTTTTTTGTGGTGCCGGGGATCGAACTCAGGGCCTTGTGCTTGCAAGGCAAGCACTCTAATCACTGAGCTAAATCCCCAGCCCTCAGTATGGAAATTATTAAAAACAAGCATGCAAAAAATAAGTATCACCAATTAACCACAGTCTAAGTGGTTTCTTTTAATACTTTATTATTATTTTGATTTTTTGGTGCTGGAGATTGAACTCAGGGCCTTGTGCTTGCAAGGCAAGCACTCTAACCACTGAGCTAAATAATTTGTCGAGGCTTTCATGTTCTTTTAGTAGAAAAGCCCTAAGGCCCAGAGGGTCAGCTTTCCTTATTCTATACTGCACAATACAGTCCAAAATAACCCTTAGTTGAGCCTGCCATACTTGTCAGGGGTGGTACAGGCAGATGGGAAAGCAAGATAACCAAGCTCAGGCTCCAGGTCTACAGAGAGACACTTCTGCAGCAAGAATAACCCACTGGCATATACCAAGTGTCCTCTGTACCAGATCCAGCGCAAACTGTCCTTCATGTGTCTCATTTAATGCCCACAACAATCCTCCCAATGTGGGGCTGTCACCTCCATTCTGGGAGATGAGAAAATCGGGGCTTGGAGAGTTGGAGGCTTGGAGTTACATGCAGCTCCTAAGTGGCAGTGCAGGGACATGAATCCAGATGTGTTTGACTCTAGAGCCTGTGCTCCTAACAACTGTGCGTCCTTGAACCACAGAAGCACATACAAAGGTTGGAAATAGCATTACAGTGATGCTGTCTCAGTCATTCTCCCGTGGCTGGGACAAAGTACCTGATACGTAGAAGAGGAGAGTTCTCTAAGAGGATTCAGTTCACAGTCGGCTGGCTCCAAGGTAGAAAGGACACAGTGGAAGGGCCTGGACAGAGGACAACTGCTCATCCCAAGGCAGCCAGGAAACAGAGAGACAGGGGAGGAGCTGGGGGTGGGGCAGATCCAGGTCGCTCCCCAGTGACTCACCTCCTACCAGGCCTCACCTCCAACAGCAAGTCAGCTATAGCAGCCTCACGGTCCAGTCACCTTCCAAACACATGAAGCTTTCAGGGCCATTTTAGATCTAAACCATAACAGACAGGTTAACTCTGGGGAGGGGGACAAAGGGCGGTAGGTCTCCCAAGCTGAGTTTCAAAGGAATTCATCAGGGGAGACATCACAGGCAGAAAGAACAACCCATGCAAAGGCACAGAATCCTAAAACATCTGTGTGCACAGGGAATTAGAGTCTATCGACTCTTCACTAGTGATACATCTTGTTAACAAACAATGAAGAAGTAATTCATACTATCTTTCAATTAAAAGAGTTATTTCATAAGCATTTGCAAGGTATTACATACAGGTTTTACTAAGGAATAAATATTCAGCCTCTAAATGATTAGGACACAAATTTCCTCCTGGGAGAGGGAACATATTAAATCTCTAAAACATTGCAGGGAACAAAACACTGGTAGAAACACCTTCTTTTCTTTCTTTTTTTGGCTGCTGGGGATCAAACTCACTGAGCCAAATTCCCAACCCCTCACCTTCTTTTCTTCAAGACAGTAATACTTTTTAATTACGTGAGAAATATATAAACATATCTCCTTGTGAAAATAACTAAAATGTTACAAATACGAGAGAGGGGAAAGTTTCTTTTGGTCACGGCCCTTGATCATGGCTCACTCCACTGTCTGTTAGGCAACCAATGATAGCAGTTTGGAGCACATCCTTTGTTACCTTCTCTACATGTTTATCTACATATATACACGCATCTTGAAAACATAAAGCGTTAGCTCTGTTTGTGTGCTGTGTGGCAACTTGCCTTTTTCATTTTATAACACATCCTAGATCCAGGACATTGTTTTCAACTGCTGCATCATATTGTACAATTAGGTATGTGTCACAGTTTATTCCCTTTCCCCTATTTAGGCTGTTACTAATTTGGTACCATTACAGACAGCGCTGCAGTGAGCATCCCTAGATATGCCTATAGTATAAATAGCGAGTATGTCTCCAGGATTGACACTGAGAAGTGGAACTTCTGGGTTATGGGATTTGCACATTAAAATGTTTCCATACTTCCAAATTGCTCTTTGAAGCAGCTTTCTTGGTTTTTAATCTCAACAGCAGTTCCCATTCAGGATAGGGAGAATCTTGGGAAGGAAGGTATGATAGAGTGAAGAGAGAAAGTATATTTTAATGGCATAATGGATATAACAGAATATTTAGAAACGAGCTATAGAGATGATCCCTGAAAGTACAGCGTTTAGGTATAATAAAATACTCAAAAAATAACTACTGCTTTTATAATATAAACTAGAAAGAGTGAAGCTGGACAAAAGCTGGACAAAAGGTGATACAGAAAAGGGTGGCTCCTCTCAAAGAGCAAGCCACGCCCTGCTTCCCACAAGAATATCTGGTGGTGGGGGGAAAGGATGGGATTTGCGAATTCTTTTAAGGGTAAGTAAACATTTAAAGAAAGAAGAGAAAGAAGCAGAGTCCATTAAATTTTTGTGAAGGCCAGTGATCCAGAAGCGCACTGAGTAGGCAGATCTCCCTCCTCTCTGGGCTCACAGGGCCACCTGTTTTAGGAGGTCTGTCTGGTCACCATCAAAGCCCCTGGGCTGGACATGAACTCATCCAAGGCAGAGAGGCAGGACAGCTCCACCGAGCTCATAAACCTCTCCTACAGGCAAACGCCCCTGCCCACTTGGTCTGAGTGAAGAGGGTTTGTCCAACTTGGGGGGCGCTGAATTTCAGGGGGCGATAAGTTGTTCTGGGATAGCGGGGTAAGGAAGGTGCATTTTCCACAGTGTTAATGGTACAGGAAGGAGGAGACGACGATCAGAAGAGAGCTCTGCTCTGCTGCAAAGCATGCACCAATTAAGATGATTACTGGTTTCCTTACAACACAGATACTAATGGCCTGTCACACTCTGGCATATTTTTCTTGGTAACCTTCAACTCTGAGTGATTAATAAGGCTCTTGTGGTGAGGCTCACACAAACACAGGCAGAAAGCAGGAAAAAAAAAATCCCACGAAAATCTGACAAATGCACATGCAATGAGGTAGAGGCTTATGGAAACAAGTTCTGAAGGACAGTGACAATTTGGGAGAGCCTGGCATCGTAGCCAGGTGAAGATACATCCTGAGAATGTGCGAGGATTAGGATGAGGAGGAGCCGTGTGACCCCACTTCTGGACCCCAGTGTCCTGTCTGTTAAACAGGGACAAGAATTCTTTCCTGCTTGCAGATAGGATGTTCGTGTAGAAGGGGCCTTAAAAATGCAGTGAGTGGGGGCATCGTCATTATGGGAAATGATGAGAACACTAACTCTCAGTGGAGCTCAGCAAAGCACCGAAGAGCAGGCTTTGAATCAAGTGGACTTGGCTGGAACGTCCACTGTCTTTACGGGCCACCCCTGCAGACCTAGGTCTCTCTGGGCTTCGGTGTCCTCATCTGAGGGGTGAGGATAAAGATTAGAATGCCATTTGTTAGAGTGCTAAAATGAGACAATATATGCAGACTGCTCAGAGCCCAGGGACTGAGCACCAATTCTTTTCGGTCACCATTGTCTGGCAGTGGCACACAGCTGGGGTATGCGTCCTGGGGGTGGGCTGGTCCTTCATGTGGACCTGGTTTTTGGGCCTCAGCGAATCTTGCCTTAAAATTGCTGTGACCGTTGGTCACTCACTTGTCTTTTCTGAGCCTCAGTTTCCTCCTGTCTGAGCAGGGGCCACTGCCACACAGTAGTCTTCCCTGGACTGTAGTAAGAATGGGAACGAGGGACAGGGCCTGGAGCCAGTGTGCTATGTTGAATCTCTTATCCTTGGCATTTCAGATGCCTCATCTGCGAAATGGGGTCAAAACATTTTGGTTGGAGCATGTAGTGAGCATGTAGAGCAGTGATGGGGAACCTTTTAGAGCTTTCAATGATACAAACAACCCGCTGCAGCACATACGCCATAGGTTTGCTACCACTGGTAGAGGAGATTCTTGCTAAGAAAATAAAGTTAGGATACCAAAAACTCATTGCCTTCTTGATAGACAGTAACATTCTGTACCTCAAATGCATCATTATTATATGTATATATAGTAAACACTGACATTGCTTAGCTTTTGAGGCAGGCCTACTTCCACTGTGCTTGGCCCCTGGCCCTTAAACTGTTCACTCTGTAGCTGCAAAGGTAGGTGCCAGGACTGGAATAGGGAGGGGCCAAGTAACGAGGGCTCGACCTTGTAGGCAGGCTCGGCATTCAAGCTCCCAGACCTCCAAGAAGGGACCAACCAAGGCTGCAGCCTTCACACAGAGAGGAGGGCTGATAACTCTGGGCCTTGATGCAGCAGAAGAGATGTGTACATGGCTGTAAAAGGACAGTGTGCTGAGGGAAGAGCGCGGAACAGGGTGGGGTGAGGTTGGACAGATGGGTGGGGCTCTGTGCGCTGGTCTCCTGGCAATGTCAGGCCTTGTCCTGTGAAGGCAGACATCTGACCTTGCCACGAGGCAGAGCCAGCCCTTATCTCTTCCACCCCAGCCCTACAGAGTGCTAGGAGGTATCCTGTTACACTATTACAATTTAGCACAGTCCACTAACAAACCACAGTTTGGTTGGGGAGAAGAGAATCAGACAAGCAAAACAGTATCTGGTTTATCAGATGGAATTGGAGTGGAGATGACAGCACATGACTGATGCTGTCTACAACGTGACAAGATCCCATAAAGACACCCAGAGTTGTGCATATTTCCAGGCCCAGAGCCCTAAAAGCTGTAATGCCGTCAGTTTCTTCCACACAGGTAAGCACGAGGGGTACCACAAATGTGTGGGTGTCATGAGGGTATGCAAAACTAGCATGCTTTCTCTGATGCCCTCAACCGTCTCTTCTCTGTACCTGATCCCTCCCCACCAGCCTGCATCCCAGCTGCATCAGGTCACAAGGAAACTTAGCTGAAACAGCACCCTTTACAGCACAGCAGGCGATCTCAGTCTGAGTGGCCACCCAGGTCCAAAGACAGACCTGGTAAATTAGCCTGAACTCTGATCAGTGGGAAAAGGAGACAGACATAGCCTGGGAGAAAAACCTCCTCTCCTCTTGCAGTCTTTGGACCGCTCCAAGACGCTGCTCCTCCTGGGACCTGTGGAGAAGTCCCCTGGCTGATGGGGCATACCTGCCGAGTTCTGGTGGCCTCGCTCGCCTCTGATCCAGCCATTGCCTGTTGCTAATTTCTCACAGCCGAGGACTTCACTTCCCTATAGAATCCCTTAGGGTCTGTGTCATCTTCTTCATCAGGGTGTCCTTGAAGTCTCACTCAAAGCCTGATGTGCAGCAGGGGCTCAGTGGGGACTTGTGGAAGTAGGGAAAGGCAGAGATGACCTGGCTCAGCGATCTGCTCCTCCCTCCACTCAACGTGCCTCAAGGACTCTATCCATTGCTTCCTGCTGGCCCGGGGCTCCCTGGGCCTGTTTGCTCCGGGACACGGGAACACTGAGGAGTGACAAGAGCTTTCTCTGCATCTTCATTCCCCTGTGAGAACTCTGGCCAGTGAATTGGCCAATAATAATGCTGAATATGGCGGGATAATACTTAACAGCTTTGCGGTGGTGGTGTCACAACTGCTGATTCAACTCTTTCCACCACAACCACCATCACCCCAAAACAAAATAAAGAAACTAAAACACCTTGGCTTCAGCTGGCCCTGAGGAAGGAAGTCATAACACCAGAGAAACAGAAACAAAGTCTTGGTCAAAGCCAAGTTCGCGGCATAAATAATACATTCACAAGAACATCTGCTGAGTCAGTACACGGTACTTGCAGCCCTCATATCTACCAAGAGCAACAAACACTCCTGGGCGCAGGCAGGGAGAAGAGGTCAGAGCAGGTGAGGACCTTTGGATCCAATGCCACCCTCAGATGGCACAGAGCTGGAGGCACAGGAACATTCCAAGCTGAGCAGGAGGCCCTGGAAAATTTCTTCTCTGCTGTCACCATGGCTTGATGACAGGCATGGGGTGATCAAAGGTTTCTGAAGCCAAGAAAGTGAATAAAATTTGCTAAGCAGCTGCTTAAATGTTCAGGCACTTGGCAGGGCTCACCTTCCATAATTTGGCCAATCCCCTGTTTGCACACCTGCCAGCATCTATGCCCCTCAGTGTGGGTTTAGCCTAATTAACACTAGCCATTTAAAAGGCTCCGCAGCACTGTGAGCCACTAAACAAACATCTGCATGAACAAGCGTAATTGAAAAAGGCAGCAGCAGGGACAGGTTCAAGGCTGGTCCCTTTCTGTCTCCTAGCTGACAGTCAAGGCCTCCGGAGGACAGGACCAGAGGCCTGCGTGCGCCCTCTTAGCATGGGAACTCCCAGGTCCTGCTTATCAGCTCTGTGATCTTGGGCCAATCACCAAACCTTTCCCAGCTGCAGGGTTTTCATGGGCAAAACGGGGATAACACTCCCCACTTCACAGGGCTGCGGTGACGCTTATTAAGGAGTGAGTGCCACTAGAGCTGTGCCTGGTGCACAAAGACACTCTGTCCTAGGCTAGCGAGTGTCAGGAGGTGAAAACCCGCACCAGCAGGGGAGCTGCAGGTCCCCGGGGAGGGGTTGGCAGCACTGACATCTGTTCCCACCTGAGTGTGCAGAGTTCAGGGTGCATAAGGCCCTTTGAGCCAGGCTGGCAGAGTGACTCAAATCGTATCAGCCCTGCCTGAGAAGAGTCCCTGCAGCCCAGGTCAGGGTGCCGGGTGCAGAGTTGGGCCTGGGATGGCCGATGCCAGCAGTTCAGGGATCTGATGAACAGATATACAATGTGTATTTCCTAAATGTTCCCCAAATGGATGAATGGCCTTTGGAATCATAAAACTGGCTCTGCCTCCTCATGCATGGCCAATAGCCTGAGTCACATTTTGGTCTCTAAAAAGGTGACGTGACATCTTTCCTTAAGAGTTGCTATGAAGTGAAAATGCAGTTATGCAAGTACCTAGCACAAAGTAAGTGTTCAATGAATGGCAGCTGCTGAATAACACTAGGAACAGAAGCCAGAAAATGAGTCACAGTTCAAGGTGCCTTCACCTATAAAATGTAAACTGTTACATGACCTGACTCAAGGGATTGCTATGGGGACCAGGCAAGTTACACACAGTGAAAACTTGGCGAGCTCTCATATGGCGAACAAGGGAGCCACTCTGGGCTGTGGGTCACAGAGGCACGGGAACCACCCAGACCGCAGAAAGCCAGGACAAGGTGTGGAGATGGTGAATCGAGGACACAGTGGCCTTTCCTGGTTATGTGTACAATGTTGCATACTTTTTCTGATTACAAAAATAATGCATTGTAAAAAATTTGGAAAACACATGAAAGCATATAGGAAAACACAGGAATCCTCTGTGACTCCATCGCCTAGAAATAGCCATGGGTATCTGGTGTCTTTCAGGGTTGCGCTGCTATGGAGGTCATGATTTGGCCCAAAAATGCCCCCCAAGGCCGGCATGGTGGCACATGCCTCTAATCCCAGCACTCAGGAGGTTGGAGGCAGGAGGACCACTGCAAGTTCAAGGCCAGCCTGGACTACATGGAGAGACACTGTCTCAAAAACGAAAAACAAAACAAAAGTCCCCCCAGAAGCTCTTGCATACAGAGGCGGGGTTTGGGAAGGGTGACTGACTCATGGCCAGGCACGCTCTCATCGTTGGATTCATCCACTGCTGGGCTCATGGCTCAGTGTGCTGTTAGGAAGTGGGGCCTGGTGGAGGAAGAAGGTCACTGGAGGTGTGACCTGGATGAGCATATTCTTCTCCCAGGCCCCTTCCCCTCTCTCTGGCTCTTCCTTCTGCTCTCTGCTTCAGGCCACCATGAAGTGAGCAGCTCTCCCCGTCATGATGTTTCTGCTTTGGAGACAGACAGTTGTGGATTCAAACTGCTGAAACCATGAGCCAAAAGAAACTCCCTCTTTTAAGTTGTGTATTTCAGGCATTTTGTCCCAGTGACAGAAAGCTGACGAACACAGTGAGACACAAAGAGTCACAGGTGAGCCCAGGTGAGTGGACAGAAGGTAGCCTGCCAGGGAAGCTTGAGGGCAGGCCCCGAGGCCAGCTGCCAAGTTCAAATTCCAGCCTCACCTACCGCTAGATATGCAGAAGGTTCCCCACTTCTCTAAGCTTTAGTTTCCTTGTATGTAAAATGAGGATAGTAACATTACTTACTTCATAGAACAGTGAGGAATAAACCAGATAATCAAACACTCAGCACAGTGCTTGTCATAGTGCAAAGACTCCATGGACGCAGTTCTCATTATTATTATGCATCCGTGCACATTCACAAAGCTGGATCTTCTTGCCAATGATCATGTCATCAAGTACAGTGGTACCTCAGTTTATGAACTTAATTCTTTCCACAATTCAGGCTGCAGACCGAGCGGAAGTGAACAGTTAGGTTCAATGTTGACCTTACGGGGGAATTTGATTCAGTTCACAAGCAATTTGGTTTGTGACCAGAATTGTGGAAAGAGTTTGCGAACCGAGGTACCACTGTGTTCTACCATCACAGTAGTTCTCCAAGTGTGAACTCGGGGCCAGAAAGATCAGTGTTTCCCGGGGACTTGTTAGAAATGCAAATTCTTATCTAGTCCATGACTCAGGAACTCAGAATCTCTAAGTAGGCCCATCAAGCTAGGTTTTAACAGGTGCACCTCTGATTCTGATACCCACTGATACCCAATCTGAGAACCACTGGCTCACTGCCTGTGTTTAATAGCTCTACACCATTTATTTGTCACGATTTATTTAACCAGGTCCTCTTTTCATTCAGGCCATCTGCTAGCACTGTGCTTGGGTGGCTTTACAGCTATGAACATCTTTTCCCAACTCTGTTCCACAGGTAGCTTGGAATCAGCCACGGTGGGAGTTTTTATGCCACAGACTCAGCAAATGCTATAAATCAGGGCCCCTATCTCTACCCTGGCAGGTGGTTAATTTTCACCAGCACACTGCTGGCTATTTCTATTGGCTTTTGGTGCTACAAACAGCAGCACAGTGAATATCCATGTACATACATCTACTGGCTTATCTCTGATTGTTTCCTTAAATACATTCCAGGAGATGGAAGCGCTAGATGAGAGTCTATGCTCATATTTAAGGAGTTTTGATAGAGACTGCCAAATTGCCTGTCAATCCACACTCTTACCAGCAGAGTAAGAATAAGTTGATTTCCCTGCTCTGGTTGTAATGGGCCTTTGAGCTACAAGCTGTGGACTCAGCACCCTGAGCTGGGCCCAGTCATGCGAAAAGATGAGGCCAAGTCCTGGCATCTGTACCTACCACACCCAGGGGCCCTCGTTCGGTGGGGCTAAATGTTAACTGCTGTCCGACGTATTGAACATGGATCTCTCTATGGTAGGGCTGCGCAGCAGAATTTCTTGTGATGTTCTTTATCTGCGCTGTCCCAGTTACATCTGGCCACTGAGCACATGAAATGTGACTTGTATCGACTGAATTTTTAGTTATATTGAATTTTAATTTATTTAAATGTAAATCAGCCGCAAGTGGCTACGGAGTACAGGAAAGGTCTAAGAATTCAGGGGGGGCTGTGGCTTATGGTTCTTCTATAATTGATAACCATGGTAAGCAGAGATCTTGGGGTACTGGTATCAAATATTGTTCTCACTAACCCACAAACCTTGACATGGAAGTGGGGAGTGGCATAAAGGTGCAAACGCAAATGCGTGGAAAAGGTGGTGCTTCAGAATTTAAACGACAGCTCCCAGACTGCATTTCCTACATGGACTCCTTCATTAGGTTACAGGTCCCCTTGGACCTCAGGAAAGGTCAGTAGTGAGAACAGAGGTTGGTAACTAGAGGGGTAGAGCATCCCACTAGGACTGTTAATAGACCGTCCTGCTCCTGTATGCAAGCTTACACTGTTCCCTTGTCGTAGAAACCTTTTGCAGGAGCAATGAGACTTCCTCCAGGAAGCCCTCTCTGATTACTTCCATTTAGAATCAAAGGCTTCACCATCTGTGTGGTCACTAATTGTGATTTCAGAAGTCTAACCACAGGTGAGAGCCCTGGGAGATATGTACTCTCTATTTTAGGTAGAATCTGCAAATGTTAGTAATGGGATTCCTTATTCCAAGTTGATTTGAAATAGCAAATTAAAAAGGGAAAAACATCTCCTGGGGATAGGCCTATGGGAAGTAACAAGAAATAAACACTGGATGGGGCATGCGGCTCAGTGGTAGTGTTTGTCTAGAATGTATGAGGCCCTGAATTTGATCCAGAGCACTACAACAGAAAAATAAAGGTAAATATCATCCAAAAGGCAAGATTTAGAAAGAAAAAAAACATAAATTCCTGTCTTGGATTTATACAAACACAGACATTGGTCATTCCGGGCAATGACAAGCACTTCCCAGCCTCAGGAATTCACAGTAAGACGACTGGAAGGCATCAGTTACAATGCAGCACTCAGGAAGAGGTGAGGGAAGTCCTCCTGGGTTCTAGGACTTAAAGCCTAAGGGTCTTAGGTGCTACCTATAGGGTCTTAGGCGCTACCTATACTTGAAGGATGCAGATACTGAAGCACAAAGAGACAGTGTCGTTTGCTTGAGGTCACTAAGCCACTGACTGGTAAGGCTGGAACCAAAGCTTGTCTGCTTGATTTTGTCCCCATACCTGGAAAATTCACTCGATGAACTCTCTTTATTCTGTGGTGCCACTGAACTGAGGAGGCAGTTATGGAGGAAAACATAATGCATCTTCCCCATCACCTACACAGAGGTTTCTCTCATCTCTGATGATAAACACTGGGAAAGGAGACTTTTCTCTACAGAAGCCAAGAGGAAGAACGAACCAAGAATCGGCAGTTACATTTTTATGATTAACATGGTGTGAATGGTATGACTTGGGGGTGATATAATTTTTGAAAGGGCAAAGTGGAGCAATTAATATCTAAGGTGGTATTACAGACAACCAACGTGACCAAAGGCTATAATCAAAATGAAATCTACCAAGTATACAGCTGTCCATCAAGATACAAATGACAGAAGAAAGACAAAGGACGGAGGATGCACAATCTGTTTCAATGCTCTCTGTATCACCAGCCATTTATTTCTGGGCTTAGGCTGTGGAAGAAGAATAATAGGATTGATGTAAGGTGGTTATAAAGTACCGCTGATAAATAAATATACATCTTCTCATTCTATGCAGGAGTAGGTATTCAGAATGAGATGGTTCACATGGACAGACAGTTCTTCAAACGATACTCTGCAATTACAGTGCAGCCTTCTAGCAGATAATAAAGCTTCAATGTTTTGAATAATTTAAGATTTTCCAGTGCCACGAAGGTTGAAGGGAAAAGAAATCACTCTACTTTAGAAGGGGGAAAAACATCAGCAAATTAGCAGTTGGAATTCTGCTTTTTCCATGCTTCCTCTGGATAGGTTGGTGTCTAGTCTGTCTTAACCTGGTCCTGATTTTTAAAGACAAATACCAAGAGTGAATGGATCTATGTAAATAAATGAGGAGAATATAAGGCGTTGAATCCTTAGAAGGTACCTTTACCATCACAAAGGAAGCAGCACATACTACTGTGTAACTCTAGACCCAGACAAACTTCTGTTTGGACCCTATGCCGCCCCTCACCTCTTGTCCAGCTGGATCCTTTTGAATCCTCAGTTTCATCATCTATAACATCAGATGACAATGTCAATCTCACAAGATTCAGTCAGACTGGAAATGAACAGTTCTCAGCACATATTAAGTTCATAACTGGTAGCACAGTGGTATTACTATTAGTAGTAATGACAGGTTAAGTTTGGAGTCTTCAAGGTGTAGCTAGAAAAGTGAGATGAATAAGAAGAGACAGATGAATGTGAGGATTTCCTGTCCAGGAATGCTGGAGTATCAAGGTTAGTAGCCACCCTAGGGCAGGCACTGCTCTAAGCCTCGACATGCAAAGCCTCAATTAACCTGCACAGTTTCCTCTAGAAAGAGCCCACTTTTGCTCACTGAGGCACAGAGAGGTTAAGTACTGGCTCAAGGCTACCCAACCATCTAACAAGAGCTTGAGTTCTTAGAACTCAAGGATCCAAAGTCCAAGCAACTTCAGGTTTAAATTAAAAAAAAAAATTGTACAAGTGAGACTTTACAGTGTTATAAAAGCAATAGTATCCTTATGGGAAGCGCTGGTCATGAGATTTGGTTCCTGGTACAGGCAAGGTGGGCTTTTGAAATTAGACACAGCATATTGGCACGCGAGCAAAGAGGTTGTCACAAGAGAAAATGCCCATTAGATGACTGAAGTGCTGTGCTGAAAGTGCGCACTGCACGTGCTGTGTTTGCAATGAACTAAATGTTCAAATGGGACAGATACATGACTGCACTAGGCAAGAAATACATTAACAAATAAGTTTTGGCTTATATTTTCGACACAGCCATTACAGAAAAACAGTATGGAGGTTCCTCTAAAAATTTAAAATAGAACTATCAAAAGATCCAACAATCTCACTTTTGCATATATATCCAAAGGGAATAAAATCCCTACTCCACTGGATAACTGGACTCCCACCTTCAGTGTAGCATTGCTCACAATAGCCAAGACAGATGGCACAAATATCCACTTGTGGATGAATCGATAAAATGTAACACACACACACACACACACACACACACACACACACGTGCGCGACTATTATTCAGCCTATAAAAAGAAGGAAATCCTGGAGACAGGCTGAACCACAAGCTCTGACTGTGCTCCTGAATTCCAGCGGGGCCTGGTGTCTGGACAGGCTTTGGCTGGCCAGCAACAGACTCTCCCTGAACATGGCGCAGCACCTGTCATGAACCCCCCATATGACTTTAGGCAAATCCCTGAATGCCCACTGTCATCTCTAAACCATACAAGTTGAATAAAGATTCTTGAAAGCAGTGCAGAAATCCCGAATTCTGAAGTCATGCTGCCTGGGAACATTCAGTCTTCTATCATCAGTGCAAAGCCTTGATTTCTTCCAGATTTAAAAATAGACTTTCCACGTGGGTAACTTGCAAAAGCCTGAACTTGAGGTTTTGCATGTGCAGAGCGCACTACGGAATAGAATCTGTAGGAGTGTGGAAGAAATATTTAAAAATAAAGGTTAAAATGTGAATGGAGCTGGAGCATCTGTTCTTGAACTCACTCTACCACCACATTTTTAAGAAATGTATTTTGCAGTGGAAGAAATTTGGAGGGGATAAAAACAAAGTCTTCCAAAAAATAGAGGGAGTCATGGAGAGCAGGGCTAAGCCAGGTTCTCCGAGTTTGGAAGAAAGGCCATCTACCCCAGAAGAGACAGGAGCAGGCAAAGGGACAAGCAGGAAGCTTCTGACTGAGGATCAGGCAGGGGCCCAAGCACATTCTCTCATCAAAAAATTTTATTGGACATTTCAGGAGGAATTCATCCCATGCCTGGTGAATTTAGAGTTATGGGCTTGGTTGGGGCATCAAACAGGTGATTATGGTAATTTAGAGAGAAAGTACCAAGCCATTTCTGTCACAAGGCTGTTCCAGTTTGAAAATAATAGTGCCTCCTTATATTTATAGAGTGCTGAATATGTTCCAAAGTGTTTTCCCATCTATTATCTCATTTGATCCTTACAGCAGGCTGGAGATGTAGGTTGTGTCTCTGCCATGGAGCTCTGAATGAGAACTGTCCCCTCTGAGGGTTTCAGTCTCCCTGCTGAAAAATGAGGGGCCTGTTCCCACCACTCAATATTTTTTTCATCAAATATTGCTTGAGGCCTCCTTCCATCTAAAGCAGAATTTCACAGTTGAGGGTATCAGGATCACTTGTACCAGCATCTGTAAAGGGCTTTTATGAGGCAGATTCCTGGACTCCACCCGGATGGGGGGCCTGCACTGTCACAGGGGCAGGGCGTGGCAATCTGCACGCCACACGTACTCCCGGAGTGATCTAAAGCGCAACAACACTTGCAAACTCCTGCTCTAATATAACTCTTCAGGCCCGAGATCTTGTTATATAAAACACACACTCAGCAACTAAAAAAATCCTGCAAGTATAAAATTCTGATGAGTGGGGAGAAAACAGTCTTGTGTTGGCTGAGTGTATCTGATCATCCAGATAATAACAGCCTCTCAAGGATATAATTAGTGCCCTCGAAACTGGAATATGACTGTTTAATAATTTAAATAAGATCATCAGGATTAGTGAATAGTGGTTGAAATTAAATGTGGGACCATAAATCCACATGGGTCTGTTGTAGGGAGGCGATTACTGATGAGAAGGGACCCTAGAAAGCAGCAGTCTGACAGACGATGAAGGCTTCTTACCTCCTCCCACAAGGGCTGCATGTTTTTGCACTAAGCGTGATCCAGGACAACGCCAACCATATATGCCCAAGGCCTGCTCAGTGGCCTGCCACACTTGTGTTTTCCACTAGTCTGAGCATCTTTCCCTTTTCTCTTTTCCTGTCTCTCTCCCCTAACTCCTCTTCCTGGTGGCACTATGGACTGAGCTCAGGGCCGTGCATACACTATGCAAGCACTGTACATTAAGGGAGATCCCCAGCCCCAGCACCATGCACTTTTTGGCCCCATCAAAAGAATCTGGAATGTCTGTTAGGAATGCAGGTTGCAGGGATCCACTCCAGGACCAATAGATCAGAACCTCTGAGGGAAGGCCCTGGTACCCTGCGTTCTGCAAGGCTCCTCAGCAGATGCTGACAGGGAGAAGAGTTAGGACGCACTGCTCGGATCCAGGTGGAACTGGAGGCCACAGGGACGGACGCATCCCAGGCTCTGTATGTGTGCTCTCACTTTACTTCTTATTCAGCCACTGGGCTGGAGTATTCTCAAGGTTCTTTCCTTCTGTGGAAATCAAGAACCTCTTCCATGTTCTTACTGCACTTTTTAGCTCATTAAGCAATTTCACACCCTAATTTCATCTCATCCCTGTAGTGAGACTTTGAGGTGGTCTGGAGCTCAGTATTTCAGTTAACAGCAATAATGATAAGCACCGTTCTAAAAACAGTCTCATTAACACTGACAATTTACTGAGCGCTGACTGGGTGTTGGGCCCCAGTATAGTACATTCTCACTTAATCCTCATCCAACCCATACAAGCGAAGAGAACCGTATGGCTTCTGGGCTGGGAAATCAGCTCTCCTAATTCACACCAGAAGGGAAGGTGCTGGCTGCTAGGATGGGGACAGGATGGGATGGGATGGGCCTAAAGTGCATCTGCATTTAGGGGCTGGCTGGCATAACAAGGAACGGTGTATGGTGTACGTGAGGCGCTTTTTAACGACCCGACTACGCTCATCTTCCCGCGGCCTGCAGGGGGAAGCAGGGAGGACTGTGTGTCTACCACCAAGAGTATCTGTAGTGCTCCTGCTCAGGACAGAGGGCTGACGATGGTCGCTCTCACTCACCCGGAGTTAGAACACCACCCGAAAGCCGTGGGAAGGTGTCTGATGGGAAAGTGCAGTGCTGGTCTTTCCTCCTGCCTGGAGAGAACAGATTTGCTGGCTGCTGTGCGGCTCTAGGAAGGAGACTGTTAGTTTGAGTTCTTCACGAAGAAAGGCTGGAGCGCGGTTATTACTGAGACCACATTCTGACAGCAGGCAGGGAGAAAACTGTCTTCTCTGAGAAGGCTGGGCAGAAAGCAGAGCTCTCTAGTTCCACTCGTTTTCCACCCTCGCCGCGCAGTATTAGCAAGGCCCAGTAAACCCTGTTCATTAACAGGCTCACGATCAGAGATCCAACAGCACACAATAGGGATTTACTAGCTACTTTGAAGTTTGTGGTTGCTAGTAACTAATGTGGCCATCTCAGGAGGTCTGCATTTAAGAAGCAAACAAATAAAATGAATTTTTCATCATCCTAGCAGGAATGAACTTTTTTGAGTTTCTGGAGACAGTATACAGGAAGATCACCAAAAGTTAGAAAAAGCAGCATGCATGTGTTAAAACTTTACAGAAACCAATGCTACAAAAGTGCACAAGAGGAAGAGATGTTATTTGGTGCGGCCTCTATACTTGCCTATTTCCTTGCTCTATATAATGCACAAAAATTACATATTTATAAGGTTTGCCAATTTGAGGCAGTAAAGCAGGAGAGAGGGAGACAGAAAAAAAAAAAAGAGAAATTAAATTCTCAATGCCCCTGAATACTATATTGATTTACAGTGCTACACATTGTGTGTTTTGAACATTTTTTGAAAGAAATGACGCACATACGTGTAGATCTGGCCTTCCTGATCCTCAATGCTGCCAGGCACTGCCTATTTCTGGCTATGAAAATTGGTAACATTTCAAGCTTCCCATGTGAACAGCTCTGAGGGTGCCTTTGGATTCAAATCAAACCTAAATTGGCCCTGGAGCTGTGGTTGCCTGATAAGACACGCTTGAACCTTTCAGGAGCTGACAGTCCTGCAAGGCAAGTGGCAAGAAGCCCTAAGTCTCTCCGTGATGGATTTACCGGTGGCTGCCTTGGTGTGGGGCTGAAAGTTGGCGCTAATCACGGCCTTCTGCCGATGGGCTTCATGAGCGAGCTAGAACAGCATTGTTTAGAGGATTCGGCTAATATTTATAACAAGTGAAAACAGGAAAAGATGCCTATTGGATATATGGACACAGATTATCATGATTACTTCCTGTCTACCTAAAAGTTTTTGCTGCTATTGGTTTATTTGGGAAGTGGGGTTCAGAGAAGAGAGGAACTTCTTGTACTTGTGTTTGAATCCTGTACTAAAAATGCATCTCCCTCTTGGGCAAATGTTAGTTACCACAGACTTCCTGTAAAATTAGATACAATGTGTCTAAGTTGCTTACAACAGTATCTGGCACATAGCAGGTGCAATACAGGTGCTATGCAGCATTATTACTACTGCTTGTTTCCCCTCTGTGATGCTGACAAATCAGTACATTCAGCTCCCCATTTACTGAGCTAAATGCAAATGACATGAATAGGACTGGTTGGTCTGCACTACACCGAGTTAGATATCAGGGAACCTCTTACTGTTACGTCAGCCTCCAATGCCATCTCCTTTCAGGCCCTGGGTAAGCAACACTGCACCTCAGGCATCAGGTGGCAGGGGGCCTGGAGCTCTCTGAAGTCAGATTAGTGACTAGGGGCAGTTCCACCGCACTCTCCTGGGGGATCTTGTTCCAAGGACCCCGGATGCTGTGCTCCATCGGCTTTGCTTCTCCCTCATTATGCTTTTAAGGAAACACTGAAACAACGGGAAAGGTTAGACTTCAATCCCCACAAGAAAATCAGGAGGCTATCTTTGATTTAGCAGTCTTGCTGCACCAAATTTTTAAAATGTAGAAGGTCTAGCCACCTCAATAGAAGTGTCACCTTTCTGAAATATAATGCAGCTATTTTCCACTACAGAAACGATTCTTTTCCAAACACCACAGCTTTTGATGCTTCAGATGCAATCTGAGCAATTTGATTTCTTTTTGCTCTTCCAGTAAATCATTTATAAAATGCTCGATTCAGAAAATCCTGTTTTTTTTAAAGAGGCACAAAATGTCCCATAAATACATCGACTCTTGCATCCTGTGTTCTTGCCAGATATCCACGAAAAGGTTTATAGATCTCCCTGGTTATAAACTAATTGATATTCTGTAACAGCTTTAATCTTCTTAGCAGTTCTCTCCTTTGGAGTCTGAAGGAGAAGCGTTTAGAAGTGTTTAACAGTCAAAGCTGTTAAAGGAGAAGAGGATCAAGAAAGCCCGTGGATTTCTTAGCTAAGACTCTAGAGATTGATCCTTGAGATCTGGGATTCTTAAAATTATGGAACCAATCATGGGGCAGATCAATCCCTCCTGGGAAGAGACTGGTCTTCAGGTAGGAAAATGTCTAGGCCACCTACCAACATTCTGAACCTCAGCTTTACCACCTCAGATGGAACTGCTTCCCTGCCCCATACCTCCAGGGAAGGTTAGGGTTAATTTCCTGTGAGGTGACAGGTGAGGTGGGACTGGGTGTGCTGAGGCAAGACAGACGCCATGCTTGGTGTGGCCAGCTTCGCCTTCCTCTTGTGGGTGTGCATCCATCAGCAGGGGCTGTCCTGCCCCGGGGCTCAGGTTCCTCTGCTCATATGCCAGTCCTCTGGGTCAGTGAACAGAGGAGGAAGAGGGAGGAAAAGACCCGGCTGTGTCCCCTGGACTAGCCCCTGCCATATGCAGCTGATATTCAAATATCCAACTCCCCACTGCTTCGGAGAAGGACAGAAATGGTAGTCACTTTACAAGGACAGGGAAAATGACTGCAGAGAATCAAGGAAAAGAAGCTACCACCAAAGTGAAGTATGTTTTGGTGTCTACTACATAGAGAGCAATGAAAAGGAACCAAGTTTAGATTCATGCTAGAGTACTGTATCAGGCAGCTATTAAAAACATACGAGTTAGGGGCTGGGGATTTAGCTCAGTGATCATCAGAGTGCTTGCCTAGCAAGCACAAGGCCCTGAGTTCGATCCCCGGCACCACCAAACAAAACAAAACAAAACAAAAAAATGAGTTAGCTCTGTACCTATTAATGATGATATAGATTATTGAGGGGGAAAGGAGTTGTAGAGTAATGTGCACAGTGTGCTTATACTGAGGGAGAAGGAGAGGGCAGGAGGGAAAAAGAGAGAGAGAGAGAGAAAGAGAGAGAGAACGTAAAGATCAGGCATGAATGTGGGAATTTCTAGAATCAGAATGCACAGTTTTAAATCAAAGCTCTGCCTCTTCAAGCCAAAGGCACATCAGTAACCCAACTTCTCTGTGTCACAGTTTTCTCATCTGTAAAAATTTTAAATTTGAAAGTAGAATAAAAGAAGTCTGACATCATCGAGGCCAGTGGTCTTCACACTGGGTGTGACAGAAGCTACCACGGAGCTGTGACGATGAATGAGTGAACACGCTAAGCACATTGTAAATGTCCAAAAAATACGAGTGCCTGTTGCTGCCTGCTGTTACGGGTCAGTATGGTCATGTGGAACAGCCTGGAATGACACACAGGAGACAGCTAACATTAATTACCTCAGCTGGGGTGAGACTGGAGGGAAACCGGGAGGGTACGAAAAGGAAAAGAGAAATGGAAAAACATTGGAAAAAAAAATTTATAATGACAGATAAGCATATGAAAAGATGTGCCACATTATACTTCATCGGGCAATTCAAATTAAAATCACAGGGAGATGCCCTTATACATCTATCAGAAAACCAAAAATCCCAAACACCGACAACACCAGACACTGGGGAGGATGTGAAGTAACAGGACCTCACTCATCGCTAGTGGGAAGGCATGATAGTGCGGCCACTTCGGAAGACAGGTTGGTGATTTCTTATAGAACTAAACACTCTCTTACCATCTATCTGATCCAGCAATTTACCTGAGTTTGTAGGGTCAGGAGTTTGTAGACAGGGAAAAAAAAACCCCAAACAAACCCAAAACAGGTGCCTCATTAAGTCTTCTAGCTAATCCTGACTAGAAGGAGTTAAAAACAAACTTTACTGGAGAAATTCCCCTGGGAAGCAGTTCAAGGACGGTGGTAGAAAAAGAGAGAAAAACCAGATAAAGAAAAGCACCAAATGGCCTTGGGACCTGTACCAAGAGACCAGAGAAGCTGATAGGCAGGATATCCTGTCAAGATGATAGAGAGAAACCCAAGTGCACAAACAGGAAGCTACCCTACCTCCAATAAAGTACAGGGGAAACAAAGGGGTGCAGGCGAACTTTAAGGCAATATGTACTCACTTTTATGCACTTAACATATAAATATACATACATACGTGTGTGTGTGTGTGTGTGTGTGTGTGTGTGTGTATTCACTCTAGAGTCATTATTCACTCTAGAGTCATTATAAAGTACAACAGAGATCCACATTCCCCCTTACCAGCTCCAGGCTAACCACGAATAAGGAACCCCCTTGTCAGCTAGCCACCCACCCCAAAGACAAGGCCTTCAAAGGTACATCAAGAACGAGTGAACAGAAAGATGCTGCATGTAGACAGCTGGAACAAATGACTGTAGGCAGAGGTGCCCGGAAGCCAACCCGGTTATTGCAGATTCCGGGGTGGGGTGGGAGGAAGGGTCTCTGACCCCCTAAAAAACAGCAGGGGACAAAGGGCCCACAGGGAGGAGCCTCCCACCCTGACGCTTTCTTATCAGGTTAGCTATCTAGCTTCTCCTTTCATCTCCCTTCTTTTTTTCTCTTTAAAAATAAAGTGTCTTCCTTTTGTTAAACTTTGGCCCTCTAGTTTTTATTTTATTTTTTATTTTTTATTTTTTTGGCGCTGGGGAACAAACTCAGGGCCTTGTGCTTGCAAGGCAAACATTCTCACTACTGAGCGAAACCCCCAGCCCTCTAGTTTTCACTGGGGCCAAAGTTACGATTCCAGTGGGCACCTTGGACAGCACAGCAGTGGTGCTCGTTCCCCAGGTGTGGCATCTTCGGTTCCCTGACCAGGAGCCAGACATGACAAGTTGAAAACTTATGTTGGTACAAAAACCTGCATGCAAATGTTGATAGCAGCTTTGTCAGTCATTGCCAAAACTTGGAAGAAACCAAGATGACCTTCAGTAGGTAATGGATGACCTGCAGTAAGGTCACACAATGCTAAAAAGAAGTAATCTGTCATGAAAGATAGAGAGGAACCTTCAATGTGTATTACCAAGAGAGAGAAGCCAATTTGAAAAGGCTACACGATTCCCACTACATGACACTCTGGGAAAGCAGCAAAAGCACAGAGGGAAAAGGGTAGAGGCGGGGAGGGACGAACAGGTGGCGCACAGAGGAGTTTTAGGGTTAACCCTAACCCTAACCCTAACCCACAGAGGGTACAACACCAAGAGCAAACCTTTATACAAACACGGATTTTAGGAGGTCTGAGCAGTCATGCGTTGGTGTGGGTCCATCCACAGTAACAAATGTATTACTCTGGTATGAGAATTTTGATAGCTGGGGATGCTGTATGTCCAGGGAGGGGTGAGGGGTATATGGTAACTCTCTGTACTTCAGTTCAATTTTTCTGTGAACCTAAATTGCTCTAAAAAAGGGAGTCCGTTAAAAAAACCCACTGGTGCTGGGTGTGGTGACGCATGCCTGGAACCCCAGCATTTGGAAGGCCGAGGCAGAAGGGTTGCCACGAGTTCAAGGCCACAAGTTTGAGGCCAGCTCGGGCTACATAGAGTTTAAGGCTAGTCTGAATTACAGAGAGAGACCTTGTCTTGAAAAACCAAACCAAACCAAAACAAAACAAAATACCACTGCTGGGAAAACAAGCCTAAACGTTGACAGTAATTGCTCTAAGAGATGAGGTCAGGGACAGCTCTTTCTGCACTTCCTAACCCTAAGTAATATTTATTTACCTACTTACCCCTTCACAGCACGCAGTGTGGACTCCACAGTCTGACAATGGGCCCTGGTCCTACTGTCACTCTCCCCTGCTGGAGGTGGGCCTTCACAGGAAGACTGTTCTTTCCTCTTTGCATCCCCTACACCTGGCATCATGCCTGGTGGTCATTTCACGAATACTGTCGAGTATATGAATATGATTACTTTGATAAGTCAAGACTGATGAACAGAAAAAAAGCAGCACAAAACTTGAAAAAGGTGAAAGACCCAAGTAACAAAATGGAGGTGGAGAATGGCCACCTCGAAGCTGTGATGGTACAGGGAATAAACGCGGATGGCAGGAGAGATGACGAGAGATGAGGCAGAGCTGCTCACTGGCAGTGCCTACAAAGTGGCGCAGCAGAACACAGAGTGCAACGAGGCCCAGTGAACTTGCATGGTGTGTTCCCATGAGAGGCATGACGTGGGCGTGCGGGCTGGGAGTAACACGCCGTCATGGAAGGAGGCCCTCAGACCCTGGCGTCACTGACTAGGGTCTTGAGCAAGCCAGCAACACCCACACTCGTGCCAGAGCCAATTACAGCCAAACTGCCAATACTGCAGCAAACACTGCCCTAAGAATTTCCTGCCGGGGACCTTCCTCGGGCACGTTTCTGCTACTGTGTGTGTTCATGGTGGGTGAGCAGGAGAAAGTGCTGTCAAGGAAATTTTAGCACAGTCTTTCCATCTACACCTCACCCATTCCAGCCAGCCCACAGCTCACCCGAAGACAGCAACCCTTTCCACCACTGCATATCCCGTATTTCTGGGAAACAATTCTGTTCAAAAGCAGGGAGGGGAAGAAGAGCAAGAGAACAAACGAGTGAACCACGACCTCCTTTGCTCTGAGAGAAATCTGCCACCCAGATGGTGCGACCAGAGGCGGATTTGCCGGGCTGTCCCCTCGCACCTCTCTCACAGGTGCAGAACCCGCTTCGAGCCCTCCTAATCCTCAGGCACAGCACATACATCTGGAACACCCTGCAGTCTCCTGTTTGTAAGCAGGGCTGAGATCACTCTGGGGCCGGTGTTCACCTCCATTCTAGTCCCTGGCGCTGCCTGCACAAAGCTCTGGGTCTCCTCTCAAGAATTCATCTGCTCCAATTCTGTCTCCCACTCTCGGTCCCGACCCTTAGCTGCCCTAGGGATCCCGGAACAGACTCATTTCGGAGGAAAATGCCTTCCGCTCAGCTGTGCCAATCCAGCCTGCAGTTAGCATCTATGAATTTCAAGTCTGTGAACTGCCTCTGCTAACAGGGCCCGGAGAAATCCGTCTTTTATGATGGCCTATATTTGCTGTACTTTAGACAGGTCTCTCCATAACTCTGAAATTGTTCCTCCCAAATCTCATTTTTAAAACAATCACTGCTGAGCAAGTTTTCTTCCAGAGCTGCCCTGAGAATTCCTTCTTGGAACAAGAAAAAGGATTGTTTTTTCTGAAAAATGAAGGTTGCAAAATCTGAGGGCTGATGTGCCAGACTGAGGGGTTGTGGGGTTGAATCGTCTGGGCTGCAGGCTTACTTTGTGAAGAAAAGGGCAGCAGTCAGGGGCCTCGGTTCTCACTGTCATCTGTGACATGGAACAGCATTTGGTCTCTTCACTGTTGATTAGGATGCAAAGATGGCACCGTACTGTGTTAGTATTTTTGCTCTCTAGAGAAACAGATGTACTTGGGGAATACCATTCTTAGAACAGA
Source organism: Hystrix cristata (assembly GCA_004026905.1). Lineage (NCBI taxonomy): Eukaryota > Metazoa > Chordata > Mammalia > Rodentia > Hystricidae > Hystrix > Hystrix cristata. Next base: position 105,649 of record PVJO010001972.1, on the reverse strand, counting down.
GACCTTTTCTTTGTCAAGACTGACACATTCTTTTTGGGACGGAGTGCCCTGTGTTAAACAGTGAGCAAAATACTGAGGAAATTGGGATGTTAGAGATCCAAACCATTAGAGTCCAGACTGCCTGCTTTTGCTTTTTTGGGGGTGCAGGGGATCAAACTCAGGGCCTTGGGCTTGCTAGGCAAGTACTCTACCACTTGAGCTAAATCCCCAACACCTAGCTGCCTTTGATAATGAGCTCCTTTTTAGCAAGAGGTCTGCTCTTCTTTACAATGGGAAGGTCAGTTTTTGAGCAGTGCCCTTAGAACAGGAAGGAGTAATGCCCATTTTGAGATGGATACATAACCAGCTACGATAGGGAGGTACAGGGCTGCACTAGAGCCCAAGAGCAGGGTTCTTCTCCCTCCTTGGCAATCGGCTAGTTGTGTGCTCTTGGTTGTATCTTGTTCACTGTCCTAGGCCTCAGGTTTCCCATCTGTAAAACAGACAGGTTCAGCTACATCTGTGGTTTCCACACATTTTTAAGCAGCAGAGTGTTTCTTAGTGAACACTTTTTCAGAAAGCAAACATACAGGCCAGAGAGGTACCTGGGCCCATGTGTACCCATAAAGTTCTCCATACTCAGCCGGGTCCAGCATTTGGGGACACTGCTCTGAGGACACTGCCTAAAGGATCCTGAGATTCATTTTTAACTGAACAAGGAGAAATGCATGTTCTTATTGGACTGATGCTTGGTTTATCCTAAGTCTTCAGAAACAATGTCCTGTGCCCTGTGATGCTCAGAGACAGGTCCACTCAGGACAGCTGATGTTCTAGAAAAACAGGATGCCCAGCCTGAAATGCAAAGATGGGGCAGCCCAGTCGCCACAGGAACAGCCAAGCCTTCCAGGGCCATGTTGGCTTCATTGGCTGATGATGGCCTTGTTGCTAGTGATGGTTTTCTATGCGTCTGGACGAAGCCACCATTTTCCTTTCTTCCTCATTCACTCCCTAATTCATAAACATTCATTAATCATCCACGTCTAGACCACCGGTGGTCTGGGTGGAAGATTGACAGTAAATATGTAAGTCAACAGGAGTTGTGCACAATGGCAGGGGGTGCTAACTGAAGATAGTCAGAGAGGAGAGAGCCAGTGTGACAGGCATTGAGAAGAGGCTGCCCAGAGAGAGGCACCGCACAAGGAGATCCTGGGCAGGGTGGAACTTGGGGCCATCTGGGACAGAGCCTCGCTGCTGCTGGTATAGAAGACACGAAGTGAGAGAGCGAGTGTGGCTGAGGCTGCTGTGACCCTGGGGGAAGTGCAGCAAGAAGCCAGCTGGGAGGAGGCAGCCCCTCCCCGAGGAAGAAGCTGGGAAAGGAGTCCAGGAGAAGGAAAGCAGAGAGGACCGGAAGGCAGCAGCAGTGCACAGGGGCAGGGCTTTGAGTCCATGGGATCCGGTACACCACGTGTCTCTGGGAACTTTTTTAACCGCGGGCTCCTGATCCATCACCTGGCATCCCAAGGCCTCCGCAGCCAGGGCTGTTGTCAGGAATAAGTGAGGTAACGCACAGGCCTGGCACACTGGAGTGGACACTTCCATGGTGGCTGCTTGAAAGGGTGAAGGGACAGGGAGAAAACTTAGGTGGAATGTGAAACAACAGCCCATTTGTTTGAAGTTTTACAATTTGCAAAACCCTTTCACCCACACAAAGGGGACTCTGAACTTGTACCTCCATGTCTGCATTTAACCCTGACTCTCTCCCTTGCCAACCAGCCTAAATAATGTCATCGGTACTCACAATCACAAGCTTAGATGTTTACTTTTAATGTCCAGGCTGTGCCAGACACTGTCCTAAGCACTTTACATCTTTAGCTCATTTAATAGTTACAGGCAGTCAGGGCTGTTGTGATCCCATTTTATAGAGGAGCGAACAAAGAACAGTGAGGTTAAGTGCCTGAGTTAAGGTCACAGAGCTAGTATGTGGCAGGGACAGGCGTAGAGATGATCACCAGGCTCTCTGCAGAAAAACAGGACTACAGGCTGGGGAAGGCGCACCTCGGCCCTCACTCTGTGCATGCAGCATGCAGCCTCGCTGGAAGGATAGACAACAAAATGCTGTCTACACAAGTCAGTATTGTAACTCCAGCCGTGACAGATGATGAGCAGGAAAAGTGCACATCAACGCTCAGGGGAGACTTTAGACCTGGGAAGAGCAGAGTTAAACGTGTATGTCTACTATGTACACACACAGAGGCCTGGTGCGAAGGCATGCAAGGAAGAGGGTCCTATTAAAACAGGGCATGGGCAGGGGAGCTGCTGCTGAAGCTGCCGCTGTCGTCCTGCCGGACAGTAACCAGCTATGGTAGGGAGGGAGAGCTGCAGCAGAGACCAAGAGCAGGGTTCTTGTCCCCGCTTTGTAACCAGCTGGCTGGGTGCTTGTGCTTGCATCTTGTTCACCGGCTTGCATCTTGTTCCTGCTGGACAGCACCTCCCGGCCCCCTGCTCATCAGTGCCCTGGGAGGGGAGCAGAGGGAAGGGCAGCTCCCGATCCTGCTGCACTGGGTGAAAGCTTCCACGTTAAGAATAAGCTGCCAGCCGCTGGCTGAAAGATGGTTTTTTTCCCTCTCAGGTTTCATCTTTGGCCCCACCTCTGTGTCCCTTAAATCCAGGACTGAGAGAATTTCACAGGGCGAAACTCATAGCTAAGGGCTGCATGTCGTTAAGATCACAGGCTCAGTCACCTTGTTACCTTCTAGGAGCTGTGTGACCCAGGGTGGGTCACTCAACCTCTCTGGGTCTCAGTTTTCTCATGTGTAAAATGAGGTGGCAGATACTGTAAGTGAGCTTATTTGACACCTACCTCGCTTCACTTTTCCCATCCCTACCAGAGAGACCAAAACAAAACATTCACATTCTTCACCACCCATGCAGACAGGCTGACCAGATGTCAGACCCTGGGCCAAAAGTCTCTGGGGAGATGTTTCTGGACAAAAAGGAGAAGCTGGACAGGAGAAGACTGTGTGTTCTTTGCCCTTCCTCCTTGTTTGCTAAAAGGGAAACTTTCCCCGAGGTTCAGCAGTCATTTTCTGACCATGAGGAAGAAGAATCAGAGAGAAAAGAGGCTTGGTTCTCTTATAACAGCCTCAAATAGCTGGTTGTACCAGTCCTGGATCTCGTTATGTGACAGATAGATAGCTAGATAGCTAGATAGCTACAGAGAGACAGATAGATAGATAGATAGATAGATAGATAGATAGATACATAGATAAAAACAGATGAAAGTGAATGAACCCTTTGCTTTTTTGATCCAGTGTTTATCAAGTTTCTATTCTTTGAACTTTAATGCACTTCTAAACTGATATAAAGGGGATAAAATGGGATCCATTTGATGGTTGCTGTGGGTACTAAATGAGATAATGTGTGCACGGTCTGGTATACGGCCTGGCTTGTGGCAAGCATTCCATGAACTGAGGGCCATATGTGGAGGCTGCTGCAGACGGGAAAATGTACCATCCCTCTGGGAGTCACTGGAAGGAGTGTGGGAAACGGGAGGCTGAGAGGGCCTGATCCTACCTCGATCGCTGAAGTCGTCGACCAACACAATCTCTGCCACCAGCTCTGGGGGTGAGCGGTTCAGCACACTGTGGACGGTGCGGAGGAGGGACGACCAGCCCTCGTTGTGGAAGGGGATGATGATGCTGGTGTTGGGCAGGATCTCCAAGTAGCGTTTGCTGTTGCAGCTGGAGGGAGACACAAATGGGAGTGGGAGGACAGGGTCAGGCTAACTGCGAATACCACCTCCTCTGCAGCCTCTGGGGCCTTAGTGAGGGCTGGGGAAACCTCGGTCACCAGAGAACTTTCTGTTCCTTGGATCCCGAAGTCCCGCCGCCAGTCCCTGCACACGAAGCAAGGAGGGACGTGAACAAAGACGCGCGGCTTGGTATGAGGTCATGATTCCAAGCAGAGCAGAGAGCTTCAGTGACCCTCTGGCCTCTCTTCCCACCTGCGATTTATAACAACAAATACATGTTTTGGCCTTTGTCCCTAGTTCCTGCTGTGGACCTTCTAAAACCCTTGTGATGTCTTGGAGCAGAGAGGCTAGGAGAATCTTCTAATGTTTGTTTTTTGAGCCTTGTTCCTAACATAGGGATTCGAACTCCCTTGCAGTTTCCTGGTGGTCAGAGCATCTTTTGTTTTAATGAAGCTGACTCTTAGTAAGTTCCAGGAGCAGGCTAGTCACCAGAAAGGCAATGCCATGCTTAGAAACTTGGAACTCTGACCACCTCCCACCCTCCAGCGAGGGGAGAGAAGCAGCATGTCGGGTTACTCAGTGAGTGCAGTGGTGTGATGGAGCTTCTACGAGCTTGAGAACCAGCGGGTCTGGGAGCTGCTGGGCTGGGGGCCACAGAGGACAGTGGGAGGTCGTGTGTCCAGAGAGGGTACGGGAGCTCCATGTCCCTTTCCATGTAACTCGCCCTAGGCAGCTCTTCATCTGGCTGTTCTTCTCCATCCTTGGGAGTACCATCCTTTGTAATAAACCAGAAAGAGTCAGTGTTTCTGGGAGTCCTGTGAGTAGGTCCAGCAAATTAACTCCAAGGAACTTGTCATGAAAAGCTCACATTTACAGCTGGTTGGTCAAAAGTACTGGAGGCCCGGATTTGCCATCACTACATGAAGTGGGGCAGTCTTGTAGGACTAAGTCTTCAACCTGTGGCATCTAACTCTTACTTGCAGTAGACAATATCGGAACTGGTTTGAATTATAGGACATGCAGCTAGTGTCAGAGAATTGCTTGTTAGTGGGGGAAAAAAAACCTCACATATTTGGTCACAGAAATATTCTGTATTGAGACTGTAACAGGAAAAAACACTTTTCTCCTATTATACATCATTCCACATACATTTTTCTCCAGTGGAGGAAAAAATGATTCATTCGTGCATTTGGAAGAATACTGGCCTCACTGGTTTAGCCCCTCCTCTCTCCCTCCTGCGTTCTGTGCCCCTTAGCACATGGGAAGACTCGAGGTGGAAGGCCCTGCCCCCGTGGGCATTCAAAATCCCAAAACACTCAAGGGAAACAATATCATTCTTTCAGATCACCGAACATCTAGTTTGTGTTCAAATTTCCTTGATCTTATGTCCTTTATAGTTGGTCAGTTTAAATTAGAACAAAGTCTACCTACTGCATTCAGCTGATACATCTCCTAAATCTCTTTTATGTATAAGTTGCCCCACTTTCCTTCCAATTTATTTGCTTAAGAAACTGGGCCATTTGTCCTATTGGGTCTCCTGGTCTGTACTTTGCTGCTTGCACCTCTGTATTGTCATTTAACATATTCTTTTGACTGCTGGCTGTAAATTGGTTGTTAGATCTAGAGGCATGAACTAATTCAACAAGATATTCTAGCAACATCTTCAGAGTGGGTGGTATGCGCATCCCTGAGGAGACGTGGAAGGTCCCCTGTGGATTCCTCAGGATATCTCATGTACACCATCGATACATACACGTATATGCAGTGTGTCAAAAATACAGTGTCTTCTATAGGTAGAGTTTTTCTTCTTTCTTTCCAATCTAGGTGCCTTTTATTTCTTTTTCTTCTCTTAGTTAGATTCTAGTCCAATGCTGTACAGAAGTGGCAAGACCAAACATCTTGTCTTATTCCTGATCTTATGGGAAAAAATTTTATTCTTTTACCATTATGAATAATGTTTGTGTGGGTTTTTCACAGATGCCCTTTATTAGATTGAGAATCTTTCTTATATTCCTAGTTTGTTGAGTGTTTTACCCTGAAAAAGCATTAGATTGTGTCAAATGCTCTATTTCTTTTTTTTCATCTGCTGAAGTAGTTTTGGTCCTTTATTCTACATCTATGTTATATGACACCGACTGCTTCTCATATGTTGGACAAACTTTGCATTCTTGGGATATCCTACACGGTCATGGTACATAATCTTTCTTATTCATTGCTGCATTTGGTTTGCTAGTATATTGTTGAGGATTTTTGAATCCATGTTCTTTAAGTATATTGGTCTATATAATTTTCTTGTGATGTTTTTGTCTGGTTTTATATATTACATTTACTTTGCTAAAAATCTAGGTTACTTATTTGCCTTTTCCTACAATACATAATAGTTTCATGAAAGCAATACCAATATTATTGGTACAATATTATTACAGATTTTTTAAAATATGCATGGTAAATTTTATTATGGGTATACAGTCAAATTGTATGCTTTGAAGCTACTTGAATAATTCCTCTCTACACGGTTCTTAATACACCGCTCGGCTCATTTATTTCCTCTAGCTTTTCATTTTCAGGGTTTCAGTTTTACTGTTTAATTTTGATCTAATCTTGTTGTTATAATTATATAAGGTATTTACATGATTCCAAAGTCAAATCTAAAAAAAAAAGATGATCCAAAGAGTTCTGGCTTTTACCTCCAGCTCCATCTAGTATTTTCCCTCCTTTTAGAACATGTTTTATTTTGTGGTTAATCCTTACATTGTTTTCTTTACTTCTTTAGTAGAAGTGACTACATATATCAATTGCTATGTATCTTTTCTTGAATACATGGTAGAAGGCTATACACTTTTCTTCACCTTATCTTATCAACTTAGCAATATATTCTAGAAACTGTGCCATATAAAGACTACCATTTTTTGTTTTTTTTATTTCTTAAGTAGGCAAGTTCAATTCAGGAGGGAAGTGAGAAGGAAAGAGGGAAGCCACTTACTAAGCTTCTAGCACAGTGATTGTGAAGGGCCGTCCTGCCTGGGCCAGCTGCTGAGCATCACTGGGGAGCTGGGTAGAACACAAACCTCCTGGCCAAATAGTTGGAATCAGTCCCTCAGGGCGGGCCAGTGATATGCTTCAACAAGCCCTCTGGGTGATTCTGGCACCTGCTCAAGTTGGAGAATCACTATCCTAAAATGTTCACATTCCCAAGTGGAAGAATGGGTTGCTTGGGACCAGAAAATGAGGTGAAAAACTGTGTGTAGATAGCTTCCTGGGGACGATGAATTTGTAGGCAAGTGAGCCAGGCAGGTAAAGGAGGCAAAGCCAAGCCCAGTGTGACTGCACAGGGACTTCAGCCTGCTTTACCAGGCACTCTGGGGATGAGATGGCCTTTTCAAGTTGTCTTGAATTGAGATGAAGGCCTGGCCTTTCGGTCCAAGCATTTGAGCAAGGCAGCTCCCTGCTGCCAAGGGCCATTCTCAGAGAGAAATAAGGCTGGGAGCTGCCCCTGCTCCCAAATTCCTAATAGCCTGGGGATACAGGCATCAGAAGAGAAGGAATGGGCAGAGTGCTTCCCAACTCACACATGGACAGTAAGCCTACAGTACAAGCACCCTGACAAACCTGAAGCATAAAGAGGTTATACAAATTTATCCAAAGTCACACAAATAAAAATGGGTCAGCTCTGACCACGGGTACTGACCCCAGAACCTCCATTCACAACCATCATGCCAACTCCCACAAATTATGTTCATATCCAGCTTTTACCAAAAACCCCAAGGACAGACAAGGGCAGGGTTTGCCAAGCCCATTGGATAGAGGGCACTGAGAATTCAGGCAGGGAGGTTTCTGCCCAGGAGAATGGGGATTCCCACTGGTGTGGCCCTCTACAGGGTCACAACTAGGCTTGACCATCTCAGAGGAAAGCAGTAGCATTTGGCTACGACAGCTGGTTTCTAGTTGATGGTCTCATATAACGCTCAAGAGAATCCTGTGGGGAACAAGGGAAGCTCCATGGATGAAGAACTGCCTAGAAGTAAGGCACACGGAACAATGGTGCTCAGAGGTGGGCTGGGGACCCTCATCTTTTCCCTGTACAGCCTTCATACTTCACCTGATTGCCTGGCTGGTTTCTTCTCATACCTCCACATCTTAGCTTAAATGTCATCTCCTCAGAGAAGTCTTCTCTGATTGCAGCTTCCCCCGTTGTACGTAAGTCCTTCCTGATTCTCCGTCTCAGGGATCAGTCAAAACAATGGCCCAGAGACAAATCCGGCAGACTGTTATTGTGTGATTGTCAAGCTAAAATAATTTTTACATTTTTGAAGAGCCATAACAACAAAACAACACACACACAAAAGAAGAATATAGAACAGAGACCCTATGTGACCCTCAAAGCCTAAAACATTTACTATCTGGTCCTCAACAAAAAAAAGTTTGTTGGCCTCTATTCCATCTCACAGCACCCCGTTTTTGTTCACTGCAAGCAGCACAATTTATATATTCTGTTTAGGTGTTTGTCTGTCTCTCTGCCTTAGAAAGTGAGCTTCATGACGTGGGGGACTTTCACATTTAGCACAGTGCCAGATACACATCTGTGACCAAGAAATACTTGCTGAATGAATGGATGTTGTCAGAGTTCCACCACAGTTTTTTTATAGCACATTCCAAACTCTTGACACAGCCCTTGTGCATTGCAGAGGACGGGCAGTGATTCTCCTGTAGCAAATGCTTTTGTCCCTGCCTGTGGCTGGCAGAGTCCAGGGAGGGGGGCATCTCGGCACCACTCCAACGCAGTGAGCCAGAGCTCAGGTCGTGTGGCTCCTATGGGAGAAGAGGGGGCTTCCTCGGCCCCACAAGAGGACCCGAGGACCAGGCAAGCTCAGGAGCAACTGTCCGCCCTGAATCTTCAGCCAGAAGTCAGATGCAATAGGCAGAGCATCAGTCCTGAAGGTGAGCAGACCTTCATTCCCGGAAGAGGCAAAACGTGTTTACTTTTCAAAGCAACAGGGACTCTGATGACTAGATTGAGGTCGAAGACTGAGATGAGTTTCCAGACTGAGACTATCCAGGTGACTCAAATGTAATCACAGAGGTCTCTGAAATCAGAGGATCCTTCTCTTGGGTTACAAAATGAGAAAAGGAGTGAAGATTTCAAATGTGAAAGGGATTCGATCCACCATTGCTGGCTCTGCAGCTGGAGGAAGAGGGTTGGAGGAACAGGGCTGGAGGCCTCAGAAGCTGGGACCGGTCTGCAGTTGACAGCCAGAGAGGGTACAGGCACCTCAATCCTCGGAACAAAGCTCTGCCAAAACCCCAGACGAGCAAGGTTCCCTAGAGACCCCAGAAAGGAACACAGCCCCCTACTGACACTTTGATTTTAGCCTGGTAAGACTAATGTTAGACTTCTGACCTACAGAACTGTAAGAATAAATTCATGTTGCTTAAACTGGTAAAAATAAGTTGGGTGCTATGTTAAGTTTCTAAATGTATGATAATTATGGCAGCTATAGAGCACTAATACTCAACACAAGATGTAATAATACTTTACACAAAAAACTAACACTTTAAAGATGTAAACATTAGCTGCAAAATATGAAAAGCAGATTGCACACAAAACCCCTCATTTCTGGTTTTTCTTGAAATACAAGTGACACTGACCCCAGAGCCTCTAGCAGCTATGGCTGAAAGTGACGTGGATGGGCCTGGTGTTGCCTGCTGTCACTACTCCCCATGGCCTTCTGCTGACACTGCTTCACTCTGTCTTCACATTACTTCCCTGACCCTGCAGCGACTGGGACTTGAGAGCCCAGAAGGAAAAAGTGTTACGGGAGGGCCTCCAGAGAATGTGGGGACATCTTGGGATAATGCACATACCAAAAGGGTCTCCTTTGTATACCACTGTAGCCTGCTGTTTGGAAGTCTCTCTGCAATTTACTCTGAAAGGCATCAAGAAGTAGAGTAGATTGATGGGTAGAAAAAGGACTGGATGGATCGAGTGAGTAGAGAATGTTCATTGTAGAATCTAGATGGAGGAACAAGGCTGCTCACTGTGTACAATTCTTTCAACTTTTCTGCATGTCTGATAATTTCCAGAAAGAACTCTTGAATGAAACACTCAGGCAGGGTCCACTGTTCTCAGGTTCAAATTCTACCTTTGCAAGGGGCACCAGGGGAAGCTGTCTGGGGGCTTGTGTGCCATCTCCCCCAGCTGCCCGCCCCCCAGGGGAACCTTGAGGACCTGGCAGGAAGGAACCTCGAGTGCTGTGGCAGTGAGCTCATTTCCATCTGTGTGAAGTGGACTCCCCAGATTCTAGCAGTCCAGTTCTAGCAGATCAGCAGCCTCTCTCTCTTTTCCTTTGGGACCTTCCAGACTTCTCTGATGTCCCCATTTGCTCTTCGATCTGCTGAATGGTTTTTATCCAGGCCCCATGAAGCTTTCCTCTGTCCCTTCCCACCTCTCACAGCTCTTTGATCATGTCAGCCGCTCTTCTCTGGGAACCTTCTACTTCATTATGTTGGCTTTCACAAACAAACGAAAGCACTTCTTAAAAATCCTTTCCCCTTAGCTCAGCTGAGTCCTTTGTAGCCAAGAAAGACAGGCACTATCTAGTTTGCTACAAAAGTTCTGCCTTCCATCCAATTTCACAGAAGGTTTGCTTGATTGAAGAAGGTTTCAGAGTGGGGGTAGATCCAATAAATTGCCTGGACTCCATGGGTGAGATATAATAATATAGCTATTACCCAGCAGAGAGCCTGGCTCTCTCCAGCCCCAGAGCTGGCCCCACAGCCTGCTGGGAGATAAGCAAACACCATCGCGCTTTAAGGAAAGCAGACAAAAGCTACAACAGACTAAATTCACTTCTAATTTAATTCAATTGTGGAATTAAAAATTATTCAGAACGCAAATAGAAGGCTCAGCTTGGATCATAGCCAGGATAGTGCCTATCTTTCTCTTTTCTTAATCTCCTGTTTCTCCTCCTCCTCTATCCATCCCTTCATCCACTTCCTAAATAAACACAAAATTGCAATTTGACTTTGCCATGAGCACTACTCATTTGTTTGGGCTCAACTTAGAAGAAGCCCTTTGTTTAAAAAAAAAAAAATCTGAGTGTATGCTCAAATTGTTCTTTCCACTATCCACAGAGAACCTGGCTCCACACCCAGAACCGCAGGCCACTTCCTGGTGAGAGAACATGCAAAGCCTTGTTTCTCCTCCTTTTATGAGGCCTCAGCTCACAGAAGACAGAGCGGACCTGAGGACGGCACGGAAGAAGACACAAGGCCATCGCCTGCCCCACGGACACCCTATGTTATTACCAACCCTGAGGGAGGTCTGTGACCATGTTGGGACTTGAGGTTAAATATTGGATGGTGGAAAGTGCCCAGGGCTTTTGTGTGTGATAAACAAGAGTCCCTTTGCCTAGATGCTTTTGGAAGGTAGCCACAGAGAATGTGGACTGCAGGGGAGACTAGGTCACTGCGGCCGTTGCAAAGCTGGCAACGGCTACCAGTGGGGCAGGCAGTAACACTCCTACCTCCTCATGCCTGATGGTTTAGAGAGCTCGTTTCCTTCTCTCTCCTCCGAGGAAGATGAGTGAGGCATGCACACTCATTTTCTACGTGAGGGAAACAGAGCCCATGGGGTAAGTGACTTTAACCTGGGCTTCAAACTCAGGATTTATTTAAAATAATTGTCATAGTCACTTTCTTGTCACTGAGACACAATACCTAACACGCATGACTTAAAGGAGGCAAGGTTTATTTTGGCTCACAGTGTGTAGAGGTTTCAGTCTACAGTTCGCTGGCTCCACAGAAGGACAGCATGGCAGAGGTGACAGCAGAGAACTCTGGGTGGGCAGGAAGGAAGCACAGTGAAGGAGGAGAGGAGGCAGAAGTGGACAGTCTGTGTCTCTTCGTTTAAAAAATACATTCATGTAGAGAGTTACTGCTTGTTCTCCAGTAGGGCGGGAGGCAAAGCGGCTCAGGGGGCCAGGGCCGCAGCCTCCAGGGCCCGTGCTTTCTTTCGCCTCTTCAGGAACAGAGGGTTGGATGCATCTTCTATCATTTTTTTATCTTGATCTGCTCAGAGTTGACACGCATTGTGGCCAAGGCAGTGGCAATTTCCTCCTTGCCATCTTCCCACCGCTCCTTGTCTTCCTTCAGGGGCTGGCTGGTGTGGAGCGGTGTCTGAGGGACCTTCGTGGACTGCATGATCCAGGGGAATCCAATCATTTTAAAGGGAACCATCACAAACATTCAATTCACTAGCATGCAGAGACAGCCACAGACCAACTGAACAAACCCGACACTGTCCATGCCTAAGGGAGTAAGAAGTGGGGATGGAGACAGCAGGACAATTGCCATGAGACCCGGGGAGGCAGGTCAACATGGAGGAGAACTCAGCAGGCAACACTCCTGATTTCAGGGCACTGAGAATCAGGACTGGCCGTCTCAAGAAAGGGCCCAGGGCTTCAGAAGTCCCACATGCGAGCTCTGCTTCTGAATCATGAACCTTATTTGGCACCTCAGCCTTCAGCCAGCTCATGACTCGAAATGCTCTTATTGCTCACCCCCTCAATTATTCACTTACTCAACAAATGGATACTGAGCACCTCCACATGACAGACACCATTCTGAGCCCTGAGGTCAGCACAGTGCTGAGGAGCTAGGTGTCCCTGTCCCTCAAGAAACACAGTGTAATGACAAATATGAGGAGTAATAAATTGTGACAATTTTCTCCTGCTTCCCGGCACATGGCTATATGGTGAGAACAGAATGGAAGCAGCCCAGAGTGACAACGAGAAGGCACTGTGAGTGGTGTGTCCTGTGCCCAGCCCTGCACCTTGAGCACCGCGAGCAGGCCACCATCAGCTGCTGGTTGAACTGGAGTTCAAAGGGGCCAGGTCTGACCCTTGTGTTTTCCAAGAAGGTGAGGCTTAGAGAGGTCATGGGGTGACCCCAGACCACATGGCCAGGTGGTAGAGAACTGAGAGGTGGACCTGGCTCCTCGTTTAGTCAGTTATAAGTAACAAATTTAAATCAGACATAAGTTCAAGGAACACATATTTGCCTCCATGTCCTCAGTGTTGTGTGCTGGCTTGGCAGGTCCATGAGGGGCTGGTCCACCAGCCTAGAAAAGCAGGATCTGCAGGGAGCTGGATGAACTTCAGCAACTAAGACCCCCACTAGGAGAAATGTGGATACCTTAAATGTGCTTGCTGATGTCCAGTCAATGTTCTCATTTACCAACAGTTTGGTATGAACTGGAACAGAACAGACCACTTATTAGCTATAGAAGCAGAGCAGGTTATTCAACTTCTGCGGGACTTTGCCTCTTCCTTCATAAAATGGACTTGCAGGTTTGAGCCAAGAAGTAAACGGGAAAGGAGCATGTTGGTGCTCTGTAAACATAAGGACCTACGAATCGCATGCCGTCTTGGTCCAAAAGGAAACATTTGCACCCTCAGGGCAGCCATGGGCTCTGCCCTGTCCGTGCCTTTCCTTCTGACAGAAAGGACTGGGTGAGGAAGGGTCCAGGGTGGGCCTTAGGACTGCTCCTTACCTGGCCACAGGCACAAGCAGGTCCCTGGCCCAAGGGCAGCCAAGGCATTGACTTGTCAGTGGTCAATCGAATTCTCTTCTTGGGGATATGATCATGAGGTATACAAAGAGGGCCAGAGAATGAATGAGAGGAGAAGATACGGAGCTACACAAGGACCATAAATGGTAAAATCCAAGAATTCCTGGTGTTTTGGGGGTCTGAAGGGAACCTGGAGGCCAGATTTGGAAGGATCTTCCATTTCTGGAAGGATCTTCCATTTCTGGCGGTGAGAGGCCTGGCTGTGCCACGGCCCCGCCTCTGCCTCCAGGGAAGTGCCACTGGCCAGCTTTCCCACATCCCACCTGACGGACATTCTCGGGTCCCTTTATTACCTTGCCCCTTACATGGGATGCCCTATTAGAGACGGTAACTCGGAAGTCAAGACGTCTAGCCTACCCTCAAATCCTTTCTCTGGAATAAAAATCCAAAACCAGGCATCCAAAAGTTGTACCACAGCTGGATCAGTGGTCTTGATTTTTCTTTATGGTTTTGAAAGTAAATGGATTCTTTTAGAATTCAAACTTCTAAAATGCAGAAATATCACTAACATGGAAATTCAGACTTCCAAGCTACGGACAGGGCACTGCTGGATACAATGTCATTGTTCCACGTGACTTGCCCCGTCCGTACAATGCCAACTGCATCACCATGACACCAGGAACAACTACCTGCCAGACAAGGCACTTTCCTCATGCTAGGAAACTGAAGCCTAGCACGAGAGGGATCTTCCCCGGGGCACGGAGTGAGACAGCACACACACATCTCAAGTGGCGGTCCCCGGTCTGGAGCGAAAAGAAAATGCACTTCCAGGGATGGACCCCGTAGGTGTGGTGTAGGCGGGGCGCGGGCTCAAGAGACATTCACTCCATCTTAGCCAAAGGCCGAGAAGCAATCAAGAGACATTCAGATCTGGGTTCAAATGTCACCACTATCACTGACCAGCCAGGTCACCTCAGAAAAATGAGCCTCAGTTTCTCCTCAGATAACATGCGGATGTGAGTCCTCCCTACTGAGGCTGCCATAAGGAACGAAAGAGCTACTACATGTGAATGTACCTGGTACAGCACCAGGCACATAAAGATCAGGTTCTGCTTCACAGAGCCCACCGTGTAGTTCATTTTCCAGCAAATGGCTCAAGTTAAACATTCCAGGATTCTCCCTTCTCTATTTTGCAAAAATGTAAATTCCCAGATAGTACAATATTCTCTGAAAGATTATGTCTGATGGGCACTGGAGTCAAGAATCTGAGTATGAAGAAATTATAACAGCTCCAGGCTCTGGTACAAAAGGAAGAAACTGAGTCATGAGATAGTCTGAAAAGCCTCCTTGTTCCCATCTTTCCCCTAAACAGAGACTTCTGGCCCTCTCCTGACAGACCCCGACACTCAGACTCCTTCTTCAAAGGCGCCCTGCTTCTCAGCCCTTCTCTGCCCTTCCCTAGGACAACACGGTACTGCCTGGGGTCAGAGGAACTGGAAGATCACTTTGACAACATGGGCTGAGGCTGCCACCTTAACAAGGCTCTTTTCCATCCAGAGTGAGCTGAATCCACTGCGATTCCCTCTTTTCAAAGACAGCTACGGAAACACAAAGGTTTTTACTATTACTGCTACTCATTACCAACCTTAGTGCCATCAGCTCATCACCTGGTTTGCTCCCCTGACATGCACCAGAGATGCCAGGTAAAAGCAGTATTTAAAGGGTCAGGGGTTGTGCTGTCTTGTTCACCTCTGTGAATCTAAGTTTGGAGACCTCTTTGTTCAGACCGTACCCAGTTTTAAAATGTTTAAAAAAACACATTTAAAAAAATCTGACCACAGCCTTTTCACTTTGCTGTCCCATAGGATATAATATCTGTTCATCTGTTCCTTCTGAAGATACAATATACAGTGTATTCTGTGTACTCGAACTTTCCCAGAAGGCCAACAACAGGAAGGAGGAACTCTGGTTAATGAATACAGTAGGTAAGGTGTGAAATAACTACTGTATATAGGGAACACACCTCAGATTCCAGGTAGGCGCCAGGTGCCAGCCAGTCATTAGGAGGCAATGGACTTTAGGATCAACATACTTGCTTCATGAAAGAGGAGAAAACATGAAATCAACTGTAAAGACAAGCGTTCCATGATGATTTTGCCATACTGGTTCCAGAAGCAAAGAGCTGGAAACAACCTTTTTTGCCTACGTATAGAGGAAAGGCTGAATAGATATCCCTGTGGAATATTACACACCTATTAGAGATGTCTCACACACAACCATAATATACTAAGTGAAAGAAGGTACTTGTAGAATAAAACACATATTGTTCAGTCACATTTTTTTTTTTGCAAAACAAAAGAAGTCCTTAAACACCACTTATATGTCTATACATGTTACATAAGAGGAAAAAAAAACTACATTAAACTGTTATCATTCACTACCTGAGCAGATTTAGGATGTGCTTGAATGGGGAACAAAGAAGGAAAGAGACTATTGATCTCGTCCCCCAGAAAAGACGTGGAGAAGGAGACTCACAATCAGGTGGGCATTGTGTTCCACTCTGTGTAATGGTGCTCCTAAACTAAGCTGTTCAGCTTGTTTTATCATCATGTTGCCCTTGATAGCACCCTAATGAAGGCAGAGAACTGATAATCACCTTTATCTTCCAGTCATTATTTTCTTTTTCCTTAAATCCTTTCAAAGCCAGTACCACTTAAAATCAAACTCATCTCTGTAACTGCTTTTACTGAATGCTATTTGTCTGCTCGTGGACAAGCACACAGTACCTGTGGCGGGGTGGGTGAAATGCAGCCGGAGGAGTCCACTGCTTTGTGTTTGCTTGATTTATCTAACAAGTCCTGCTCACTATGTCTAGTCCAAGGACCTTTACACACAGAAGAGTTTCCTTCCTTCTCTGTGAGATACAGGTCTTAGTCAGAGACATTAGAAAGAACCATTCTCTTAGATCTAGGATTGAGTCTTTGTCTTCACCTAGCTGGGTGAGCAGAGCATCCTGAAGGTTCAGTCTGTGTGCTGGTAACACGGAGACTGGGATCCTCCTTGGCTACAAACCATTTTTGGGGGTGGGAACTACGTAATTGCGATGGTGCTTTGTAAACTGGGAAACAGTGTGGAACACAAAGAAAATAAGATTATCAGCACACAAAAACACAGATAATAAGATAAAGCTGGTAAAACGTCCAGCACAGTGCCTGGCACCTTGATAAGTAAGTAAAAGTCTTAAACAGTGGAAGATGTTATTATTAATGGAGAACACAGCATCCATTTCTGCATGTATGTGCAGAAACGATTTTAAAAATTACAAACCATGCATCAGTTCATGTGTTGAATGGTGGCATGAGCTGCAGAGGTAGGGAACCTGCATGTTTATTTGATTTTTTAGTAGACAGGCAGCCATTTTTGTTCATAAGCTATTAATCTTGCAATTTCAACCCAAGGGCTGAATTCACTGAAATCTGTTTTAAGAATCAAAGAAAACAAGCCACTTTTAAGAAATTTTATTGGTTGCCATTTTATTTTAAATCTCAGGAACACCTTTAAATGCCAGTATTAGGTCCAATGAATCAATAATTGTTAACTTGAAAAAATAGAAAGGAGTCACTTCACTTTGTAGGAGAGCCGATTTAAATCTCCTAAAAAAAGTGATACTCCAAAGAAATGTGGACTTCTCCCTCCCCCAGCCCACGGATCACTGTCTCCAGGCACCTCCCCCCCCACCTGCCTCCTCGCTAACAACCTGCCAAGCAGGAGGTCGCCGTCACGCACACATCCTGAGTATCTCTGGGGTATAATCTTACGCTGAAGTACTCCATTATAAAAGTGTCAAGTGAGCCTACGCTACCACAAGAATCATGATGAAAACAGTAAAAACTGCTAATAAGTCCTAAATATGTCTGCCGAACTTGTCATTCCTCTGCTGAGGCTCTGACGAACCGCTCTGCGCCACGCAGGGTGAGGTGGGTGCAGACTGAAGCCATTTGTTGCAGGGAAAAGGGTGGAAGGTGGTGGGCACTGCTCTTGCAGAGCCGAACACAACTCCATCGATCCACACGCCGTAGAAGGCGGCCAACCCTGGGTCTGTTTCAGACTTAGCATCTCTAACGCCTCAGGAATTTCTCTGCTACTCAAGGAAGGTGAGTTTCTTAAAACCACAACAAAAACACAGCAACTCAGAAAAGAATGCCACCACCGTTTCCTTTTCTTAAATACAAATGGCCTACTAGACACTGACATTTGGATGCTTAATAGTATCTCAAACTTGTCTGGAATAAAAATTCTGATCCCCTGGCCCAAATCTGCTTTCAGAAACTGCCTCCAGGGCCGGGGATTTAGCTCAGTGGTTAGAGTGTTTGCCTCGCAAGCATGAGGCCCTGAGTTCGATTCCCGGTACCAAAAAAAAAAAGAGAAACTGCCTCCGTCTCTGCAGGCGGCGACTCCCTCTCCCCAGGTGCTCTGGCCAGGAACGGCGGCGCTGCCCTTGGCCCTTCTCCTTTCCTCGTATGCACAGCTTCCCAGTGAGCCCCGTCCTCTCTGCCTTCTAAGCACTGTGTATTCAGAATCCTGCCAGCTCCGCTGCTCCCCCCACTCCCATGTGGTCTGAGTCACTATCGCTTTCCTCCGCTTGGCTGTAACATACTCCTAACTAGTCTCCTGCTTCCATCCACCCTGGATGCCCAAGGTTTATTCTTAAAAGAGCAATGCAAGTGATCCTTTTAAAATAAAAATCAGATCTTGTCACCCTGTTCAAAAACCACCCAGTGGCTCCCCATCTTACTCATTCTGGTGAAAGTCTCAGCCCCGTGACCCCTGCCCAGCACCCAGACACCTCTCCAGCTGTGCTTACCACTCTCGTCACCGGCCCCAGCCATACCGGTCTGCATGAGGCAAGCACGGTGGTCTCAGGGCTTTTCTATTTGCTGTTTCCTCTGCCCACTGGGCTCCTCCCCTGGTTACTGCCCTGCTAGGGCCCTCACCTCTTCCTATCTCTGTTCCTACGTCCTCTTATCTGAGGGCTTCTCTGACCATGGAAATAAAGTATGCTACAGCCCCATCACTTTCTCCACCTTTCACCCTGCTTCTGCTTTTTTTTTTTCCTACAATACTTACTATGACCTAAAAAATAAATTTATTCATCTGCTTGTTTGAATTATGAATCCTTCCACCAGTAAAATGAAAACTCTAAAAGGAAAGGACTTTTTTGCCTATTTGTTCACT
The DNA here is from genome assembly GCA_004026905.1 of Hystrix cristata. Taxonomy (NCBI): domain Eukaryota; kingdom Metazoa; phylum Chordata; class Mammalia; order Rodentia; family Hystricidae; genus Hystrix; species Hystrix cristata. The sequence goes on along the minus strand of PVJO010001972.1, from coordinate 87,116 downwards.
ACTATTTTCCTTATGGTGCAGACTACATAGTAAGCATACACAGTAGGTACTCAATAAATAGTTATTGCTGGGGATTTGGTTCAAGTGGTAGGACACTTGCCTAGCAAGTGCAAGGCCCCGAGTTCGATCCTCAGCACCCAAAAATTCAAAAACGAAGAAAGCAAACAAGAGAACAAATATTTGCTGAATGAATGAATGACTTGCAGCAAGAGTTTCAAGTGACAGCAAGCCTGAAATTGTTTCAAGGGAGGGATCATTTTAGTTCCATGAGCCCGAGAAGGGGCTGGTGCATTTCAGATGGGCCGCAGAATGGAGGTGGAGGGGTGGGAGGAGGCCCCGACAAACACACAGTCACCATAAAGCAAGCCCAAAGGATCACCTCTAGTGTATCGGTGAGGTGGCCATGCAGGGCAGGAGCTCTGTCCAGCGTCAACAGCGGGGCACAGCTGGCAGCGCTCCTGTCACACTCCTGTCCCTCGTTCAGGCTGACCGCACCATCTAAAGACACCTTTCGCTTAGAGAAATATTTACGAACAGAGGCCTTCCTGGTTCTCCAGCCAATCTCTGCATCACCAAGGCTGCAGCCTCATGGGGGCTGGGGGTGGCCACTGTGCAGGGTCTCGGCCGCAAGCTCTCCTGGGCTCAGGAGCCTCTTTCCTGGTAGTCTCTCCTGATTTCCCATTCTTTCACTGGGGCGTTTTGAAATGCTGTAACAGTTGGCAAATAGTCAAGTTCATCTCCGACTGGACTCTGGATACACCGTGCTTAGGGCACACGGTGTGACTACGACACCCCTCTTCACTCCTACGCTCTTCTGCTTCTTTCTGATAAAAACAAAGAACGCTGATGACAATGATGAAGACGAGGACACCTACCCAGCTGGTTTACGCGGGACGCTGGCCTGGAGTGTGCTTCTCTTGTAATATTTTTGTCTGATTCTCCTATCAGGGTAACGCTTAATTCACAATGACCTGGAAAATACTCCGTCCTCGTTAGTTTTTTTCTAAGAGTTTCGGTGGAATTGGTATTACTTCCTAAACTGTTGGTAGAAAAAGTCAGTAAACACAGCTGGACTCGGAGTTCTGGACACAGAGCTAATCAGGTTGTTTCTTCTTCAGTCAGCTTTGGTAGTCTGTGTCTTTCAAAGAATCTGGCATTTCATTTAAACTGTTAAAGTTACAGGCAAAAATTGTTTAGAATATTCCTTATTCTTGTAATAGTTACAGAATATGTAGTTTGTCACCACTGTCATTTCTGGTATTGGTATTTGTGTCTTTTCTCTTTTTCCTTATCAGTCTGGCCAGAAGTCAGTCAGTTTAAATGACCATCTAAGAGAATTGGCTTTTGGTTTCACCGACTTTATAATTTTTTTTCTTTCTGATGTCACTGATCTCTGCTTTGATTTTTTTAAAATGTTCTTCTCTTCTGTATACCACACATTAACTTGGTCTTCTTTTTCTAGTTTCTGAAACCAGAAGCTGCCATCATCAACTCAAGACCATTCTTCCTTTCTCGTAGAGCCGTTTAATGCTACAAATTTCCCCTACGGTACTGCTTTGGTGACACTATTCTGCATGGGGCCGATTAGTCCCCACGAAGGCAAAACTGTTCTAAGTACTCTGCCCAACTCTCTCTGCTGTATGAATTATGAGGTTTCCCAGCCTGAGAGGTGGGAAAGAGGCACTTTTCTCAGCCCCGAGTGAATGCTCTGCACTGTTCCCTCCAGTCCTTTCGGGTGATACTTTTCCCAGCCTCAGGCAGCTCCCACAGTGATAGGCAATCAGGAATCTGCTGAATAGCTGAGGAGACTCGAGCTCTCTCCACAGCTCTACTTCAGGGCAGCTCTCTCCTCTCCAGGACTCTGTAGACTCTAGCTCCCTTGCAGTCTCAGACCCATCACCTCAATTGAGGAAAGCCTCCGGGCTCCACCTGGCTCCACCTCCCTGCACCACGGCCTGGAAACTCTCTCCAGGCAACAAGCCTCCTGGGCAACTGGGTACTCACCTTGTGTGTTTCCCAGTCTCCTCACGCTTGATGTCCAGCACCACCACTTCGCGCATTTTGTCCACTTGGTTTTGTTTTTGGTTGTTTCAGGTAAGAAGGTATATCTAGTCTGTATTACCCCATCCTGGCCACTAAACAGCAATTTTATGTTCATATGTATATTTCTATAGGGATTATTACTCTATCCTCACAAAAATGTGAGTGATTTAAACTTCCTATGCTGGCAAATTGCCACTTTCTCAGAGCACTACTTAATATGTCTGTCAAAGGTAATAGGCTCCAATGGCCTTCCTTGGTGCTTGTGCTTTGCAACCTGTTGGGGCTGTAAAGGTACTGTAAACAGAATCCTGGCCTATTTTCTTAATGTGAGCTTGTAAGTTCTTCTGAGGAAGTTCAGCACACACCATAAATTACCCATGTCAATTTAACAAAAAGGAAAAGCAAAAAGGAACGTGGAAACAGGAACCTGGTAGACAAAGATTCCATTCAGGTCCATTCGTTACTGAAGCCAAATCCATGAAATGAAGAAAGCAGGTCAGGGCTGCAGAGTGCCTCCATTTGCACTGTGGATACGCTTGACCCTGGAGAAAACGACCACCCACTCGTCGACTAGGTGCGCACAGGACCTGCAGACCCCAGCCACTCCTGCAGCTGGGGCTCCCTGTATCAGCCCTGTGCCAGAGGAGCCTCCACACTCAGCTGCCAAGCAGCCCAGCAGGGCTCCCCAGGGTGCAGAAAATGGGCCAGCCCACCAGCCAGGCTCTGTTCACACTCCTCGGTGGTAGGTGCAGGGGGCAGGCCTACTCTGAGCCAGCTGGCCGCTGCCCACATGCAAGCCCAGCCAGTAAGGCCAAACTGCCTGGTTTCCCTTCTCTGTGGCTGCACGTTGGGAAGCGCTGCTTCTGGTGCAAGCAAAGGCAGCTGGCACAAACAAACGGCCCCTCAGTCCTGTTCTTGACACAATGTTGCCAAAATTCAGTTTCAAGGAATAAGGAATAAAAGGCAAACATAAACTTCAGCTCCTACTGGAGAAGTTGTTTAAGCTAAAAGAAACCGAAGGGAGTGGGCAGCACAACTGCTCTAATTTACTCACACATTCCTGCTGTCAAACTGCAGGGAAGCGTCCCCCTGGAAAAAAGGAAAGCTCTTCAAGACATCTGCCGCCTCATTTCTGGAAACTCAGCTTCCACACTTGGCAATTCCAAAAGCGGGGTGAAGAGCACCGGGGTTTGGTGACATCTTTCACAGTCAGTAACCTGCATGCTGGCTGGGTGGGAGGACGGGCTGGCAAGAGGGCGTCATCAGCTCAATCTCCACCCACCCGGAGCAGGTGCTCCTCAGCTTCTCCACACTACGGACCCCTCTGCCAGCCTGCTGAAGCCTGCGGATGCATCTCAGAGCAGCGCTCATTATGCAGGCGACAAAAGGTACAACATCGTAAAGGAAATCAGTCAGCCAAAATACAGACAGGTCCTGAGTTATAATGCTTAAATTTAAGACTTCTCGGCTTTACAGCGGTGTGAAAGCATACATGTACCACCATTCTCTCACTTTCAGCACAGAATTCAGTAAATTACATGACATATTCCACAATCTATTAGAATGAGACGGTTTTGCCCCACTGTAGGCTAATATGAACACATTTAAGGCAGGCCAGGCTTAGCTATGAGGTTTGCTAGGCATATTAAATGCATTTTTGACCTAAAGTATTTTTAGTTTACAATAGGTTGACGCGTAGCACTACTGTTGAGAGGCAACTTTGTAGTTAACACACTAACATTTTGAAATATAGTAAAAATACGCTTCTTTATTAATATGCAAAACAATAAAATCTATCATTCTAAAAAATCACCTTCAGTTCAAAGTCGTGACTAGTGCACATGCCACTTCAAGAGTCTACAAAGTGATGTGCAATGGTTTCTTTGGGTGACAATGTCACAGGTGCTTTGCTGTCTACATTCATAACTGAAGGGAATACCACATTTCAGCTACAGGTTAATGAAAAGAAAAATGTAGTGTTGGTCTCACCCAAGATTACAGACCCCCTGAATCCTGTCTGTGGGACCATTCAGGGACTCCACACCTCCTAGATTAAGAAGACATCTCTTTTTCTGCACCACAGGGAAAGGGGAGACAAAGGGGTTGAGTCTCCATCCTGGCTGCACTCTTAGCCAGCTGGGAAACTCATCTCCTTGAGACCTAAGCAGAAAATCTGTGCTGTCTTCCGTGGAGGCCTCTGCCCAGGCATTTCTCTCTGCCTGCAGTGTCCTTTCCACTTCCGTCACCTGGCTGGCCACAGATGGTCCTTTAGGATGCAATGGACAGCACCCTCTTTGGGAGGCCTTCTTAGCTCTCACATGGCTGCACAGGGCAGAAGGACTTTCAGGAGCCCCAAAGTACCCTGTACCCAACCCTATTACTGATCTTCTCAAATACTGTTCCTCTGAAGCAGCAGTAACGACTCATCCATCCCTATCGTCCTTGTGTATAGCACAGGGCTCGGCACAGAGGAGAAAAGCAGTCTGTGTTTACTGAATGAAGAGAAGGGTCGATGGATGACAGTTGTGACTACACCCAGCCTACCCTTCTCTCTCATTGCAAAAGCATTTCTTATTTCACATCAGTGCTTCTCAACCCCGGTTACATGTGTGAACTGCTTTTGGACATTTTAGAAATTACTGAGACTCAGGCTATACCCACAGAGATTCAACTTCCAGCAGTGAGAGATGGGACCCCAGCATGTGAATTAAATGAAAACAAAACCAGGCAGGTACATCCAGGGTTAAGAACCCACAACACACAGGAATAGCAGCTGAGGTGAGAGCATCATGCGCTATAATGAACTTCTTTCCTAGACCTAGACAGATGAAATTAGTGCAGAAGTCTGAACCTTGCAAGGCGCTAAACACATAAATTGAGTTTCTGACCCTCAGAGTCAGGTCACAGTTCTGAGTTCCACAACATCAGTGATAGCTGAACTACACACTGAGACTTAGATGGAAAACTCTGGGGCTTGACAGTGAAGATCGTGAAAAAACCTGCAAACCATACAGGCAAGCACACTGTTGCGTCCCCTTCTGGCAAGAGATCCTGGGGCAAAGGGTCCAGTTCTGAAGCATTCCCACTGTGCGTGGTTTTCTCTTCTACAAGGTGGAGATGATACTAATGCCAATCTCAAAAGACCGTAGCAGGAAAGTAAGCAGGTAATGGGGACAAAAGCATTTTGTAAATCACCAAACATGCTACCAAGACTAAATCTTTATTTTGCATTCTACCAGCTGAGTTCCTGTAGGTGGAAACACCTTCATACACCAGCGATTAAGAACATAGCTTTCATGGTCAGACTCCCTGGGTTTCCCTCTTACCAGTGGTGTTGTCTTATGCAAACAATTGCATCTTTGGGTCTCAATTCTTCCCTGTGAAATGGTGGATAAAAAATAACACCAATCTCACAGGGCTTGTAGGTTTGGCTGAGTCAAAGAACTTACGGAGTGCCTAGCAGAGTGGTTCTGCCTAAGTTTACATCTGAATCACCGAGGGCTTGTTAAACTGCTGGACCCCTCCCTGACACTTCTTAGCTAGTAAATCTAAGCTACAATCCAAGGATTGGCACATCTAACGAATTAGCTGGTGATGCCAATGTTGCTGTTCTGGGAAACTGTACTTTGAGAACCACTGGCTTAGAACAATGCCTGGTATACAGTAAGTATCTAATACATGTTTGCTTTTATCTTCTCCTGGGTTGTATTAGTCCCTGAGCAAAACACTTTCTGCTCCAATGCTGGTCACTCAGCATGGCCCTGTGCAGAAGCAATTTTGAAATCTTCTATTGGCAGCAGTTCACAAAGTGTGGGTGTTTTAGTTACTTTTCTCTCGTTGTTGGGACAGAATACTCGACACCCAAAGTTAGGGGAAGAAAGCTTTATTAGCTCACAGTCTGTAGAGGTTTCAGTCTATAGTCTGCTGGATCTGAGGCAGGCGGGCTGGCGTGCAGACCTGCGGCCGGCCGCAAAGTAAAGTGAGGAAAATGCCAGGAATGTATGCAAATCAGCAATGCAAACAAGCAGCTAGTTAAGCATTCTTCCTCTATCTATTATCTAGGCTACCTGCCCCCAGGGCAGCCCACACTCTAGATCCAGCTATCTCTCACCACATGAGGCTTTGGGGGGACATCTAGACACAAACCACAACAGTGGGCTTCCAAGTAAGTGGCCCGGGGTCGCTTGGGAGCCTGCTTGAAATGAAAGCTCTTAGGTCTCAGCTTGGATCTACTGAATCAGGAACTCAGGAGGGTGAATCTCTGTATTCTGTGTTCTAGCAGACCTCCAGGTGATTCCAATGCATATCAGGTTTGAGAATTGCTCTCCCAGAAAATCATAATTACATGACAACAAACCTTACTGCAAACACTAGGGAAGCAGCAGAGCTGAAAATCCAGAGTACAGCTTTGGTTAAACTACAATGTGAGACCTGGCTCTTAGCTCTTTTAGTTCTTAGTTATCTTGTAGCCTTGAGTTATGACACTTCTTTGAGCCTCAGTTTCCTCATTTGGAAATTGAGCATCATTCCAGGGCTTACCTCAAGAAGTACTGGCTGCATACTACCTGTTCAAAGAATGCTCGCTGCCATTATTACAATTTTTATAATCATGATGCTATATCCTCTGTCAATACGGTGAGATAGTTTACAACAAAGAATAAAAACTAATTTTAAAAAAAAGAAACAAGAACACCACACAGCAAGTAGAGAGGGTGAGGCTGAAAACATCACTGTCAGGTCCTCTAAAATGAGGTCTGAACATCCCTGGGGGCCAGATCCAAAGGCAGAATGCAGAGGTTAGGTGGCTCCACCTCTCTCAAAAGAGGAAGGGAACTGGCTGCTCTAGAAAGGCAGCGCTGCCTCTGGACCCACCAGCACTAAGTTCAGGAGAATCTGCTCATGTGACCCTCTGCAAAAGGCCTGGGCCACAGGACCAAGTCTCTGCTAGCAGTAATTCCTGGACCTGTTTCTTTAATTCTCAAACAACAGCCTTGGCAAAATCCTCAGATCCCAGAAGATGAGAGACATTACACTCACTTTGGGTGCCGGATGTCAGGGAGAGAGCGATTCAGGGAGATTTTGTCACTGACGTAGATGTTAAATCCATTTTCCCGGTAGGCCTGGTCCACTCTCTCTGCATCTGTCATGGGGTAAGGTCTCCCCTGTTCTCCATTTCCTAGAGGCAAAGGGTAAATTCAGTATTGCCAATTACCTGGCTCCTGCGGGGAGTATTATAAAGGGAGAGGAGAAAGAAGGACAGAACAAAGATGCAACTTTATACTTGGGATACAGGGAACCTGCAGAATCTGCAGGGAGGGGTGAAGAGTGGGGCAGGGAAGCTGGTATTTAGTCACCCGTGGTCCTGTCATGTACTTTACAGATCTTGTCCTCATGTAGTCTCCAAAGCCCTGCACAATGGACACGATAGCTCTCATTCTACAGAGGAATACATTGAGATCCTGAAAGGTTATAAAATCAGGTGTGTGGGTGCCAAAGCCCATGTTCTCTACACTTTCCCAGGAGCCCTGAACATCCTGCGCTCTGCATCCAATCACCTGGACAGGAGGCCAGGTCTACCATCTATGAGCTGATCAACCTTGGGCAGATCACACCTGCCCTCTGAGCTGCAGCTTCCCCCTTGGATGCTCACGGCATGTTTAGGAGAATCTAAGGGGAGGACTGATGGGAGAATGCATTTTTTGGGGGAGTGCTGTGGGTCAAACTCAGGGCCTTGTGCTTACTAGGCCAGCACTGTACCACTGGGCTAAATCCCCAAGCCCAAAAATGCTTTTCGTAAACTATAAATCACTAGACAGATCTGAGGATATGTGATTACTCTTTAAGTGAGGTAAACTTTATATGTTAATCAAACTTGCCACACATGACAAAAGATGCTTTTACTGTTTTTTTTTTAAGTGAGCAGACAAATTAAGAGCTGCACACTCTCAGCCAGGAATGCCTGAAAAGTATTGCTCTGAGTCACAGATTTAGATGGAGAAAGCCAAGTTTCCTCTCTCTGCACAATCCTTCTCAGGGAAGAGTCCCTGATGCCTCTGGGTTCCCGAGGAGCACAAGGTACGTGGGAATTGGGCCACAACCCTGCAGTGATGGTCCAAGAATGTGCATGCGTGATACCCGAAGAAGGGGCCATAAAATTAGATGGTTAAAAATCACCTCGCCTTCTGGAGCGGGTAGTCTGAACTACATTCTGTGCACTCTGCACAGTAAACACGAATCAGCCAGCTAGGAAGATACAAGATGAGGATGGAGCCCAGATGACAGAAAGGACCCTACCTTCTGGGTTAGGACTGCTCCATGGAACAACACTGTGACCAGTGTCCAGGATGGAATCCGCAAAGGACACACACATAGCAAACAGAAAGAGAAGACTAGAAAGTTTGCTCAGGGGGGCTGTACAGGGGGTGATTTAGGGTTCAGGCCCTGGAGCCAGGTAGCCCTACTAGTCCTCAGTACGTCATCTTGGGGATGTGTAGAGCCTTTCTAAGCCTCAATTTTTGCTCTTTGTATTAACTGGAATAAGGAGGCTCATTGTAATGACTGAGGAGATAATTCAGTGCCAAGATCCATGGTACTTTGCTGCTGTTCTCCTCCTCCCTCTCTCCCTTCCCCTCTCTTTCCTCTTTCTTCTTTTGCAGGGCTAGGGATTAAACCAGGGCCCCAAGCATGCTAGGCAAACATGCATCACAGAGCTGCAGCCCCAGTTCTTTGTATATATTAGTCAGGATCTTACTAAGCTGCCCACGCTGACCTTGAACTTGTGATCCTCCTGCCTTGGCCTCCTGAGTAGCTGGCATTACAAGCATGGACCATCGCACCTGGCTGGTTATTGTTCGCAATGTCTCCACTGCTCTTTTCTTGCTGGGTAGCCCATTGTTCTAATAATTAGGATACAAACATCTGACAAATTAGCTCTTTGCAAATACTTTCTTTCCCCCTTCCCCTTTAATTTTATTGCAAGCAGTGCCCCTTCCCCTTTAATTTTAAATCCCTGTCAACAGCAAAATGCATGTCATATCTTAGACTCACCTGGCCATTAGTTATTATATGGGTTCTCTTCAGAGCCCATGATAAAACATAAACAGGTGGGGATGCCTTTAACTCAGATAAACAAAGAATGAAGTATCAATCCCTTATGTTTCTACAGTGCTTTCCAATATAGTAAAGCTACTTTATATCCATGACTTTATTTGTCACTCGTATAGTAATATTCTGAGGTTGCATGGGCAGGAAGCATGAGCCCCACTGACAGATGGAGAGACTGAGGCTCAGGGAGCATGGATTTCATCTGATAGGCACATGGCTGCTAAATGCCAGTATCATTCTGGAGACGATGATTCTCCATATTCTGTACCACCTTATCCTAGTATCCTCTGCCACCATTCTCCAACTAAAAGCAACCACTCCAAGGGCTACATAGGAAAAAAAAGACTTTATATGAAGCCCACTAAGTTAGTTCTGGCTACAAGGGTGGGTAGGGATCAACTCTATCTTTCAGGCCTGGGTTCAAGTCCCCCATCAGCCTAATTTCCACTGTGTGATTGGAGGCAGATTACTGCAACTCTATCAAGTACCGGCCCCCTCTTATTAAATGGGCCAAAAAGGTTGGTTCGGGGTCACACAGAGTACAGAGTGTAGACCTTGCTCACTGGAGATGTGCAATAGGTGTCAGTTCTTGTTATTATTGGTCCTTGTTCTAGTGGTCAAGAATTCTATGGTGGGGACATTTCTGATCCTTCCGAAAAGGTGGCAGGACAAATCCTCAGGGGTTGAGGGTCTGGTGGTGTGAGTGGGTAGAGGGATCAGAGCAGCAGTAGGGTGGGGCAGGAATCAGAAGGGATGGAGGCAGGCAGGGAGGAAACCAGCAGGAGGCCCACACACATCCGCCAAGATGTCCACCTGCACACACACGCCCCCATGCAGCACCCATCTCGGAGCCCACCCGAGGATCTTGCCCTCCATACCCACGCGCTGGGCATCCCTCCAGATGGCTTCCTTGTCATGCCAGTCCTTCAGCTTTTGCCCATCTCCCATGAAAAAAGCCTTCTTCTGCTGACTTTGTGAGCCCTGGGAAAAAACACAAAAATTATGAGAGACAAGAAAACCGAATAAGGTCAGTAACACAGCCCCAGAAGTGCTGCTGCCTCCAGGAGCCTTGGGGATGGACTAGGTGTCTGTGGGGACACCTTAACCCTCAGTCCACCTTTGTGGCACTGCCACGCACCAGCCAGGCATCCAAAGTTCAGTGAGACAACAGAACTCAGCACCCACCTCCAGGAAGCCCCAGACCTGTGGGAGAAAGAAAAGAGGGACACGTTCTTCTCACCCAGGGGAGAAAGTGCTATGTGCAGTGCTGTCCAACAGAAACAAGGCGTGAGCTAGATCTGTGATTTGAAATTTTCTACTTTCCGTGTTAAGAAAAAGAAACAAATGAAATTGGTTTTAGTAATATATTTTAATTAACCCAATACAATGAAATACTAACTTTCAACATGCAATCTGTAAGAAATAGCTGAGGCACTTTACATTTTTTTTTTCCTTTTGGCACTAAGCCTTTGGCCTCCAGTGAGTACTTCACACTTGTGCTCAGGTCAGACCCCTTCCGGGGCTCTAGAGCCTCAGGTGGCGGGCAGCTACATGGGACAGGGCAGGGGAGTGACTCTCGGGTGAGCAGCCCAGAGAGACGCTGCAGGAGTTCACTTCCCCTGGGAGAAATGGAGAACATTTTCTGGACAAGAAGACATTGGCAGGGCCCTGGACAGGAGCAGTGAGAGGCAGGCAGGGTAAATGGCCTGGGTACAACTCTGCGGGCAGGTGGAGAATGCAGATCTGGGTTTGGCCTGAGGGACAGGAGATCTGGGCACTGAAAGAAAAACTGGGTCTTAGTCATCTCCACAGTCCTGAAGGCCCAGTGCCAAAGAAGGAGAACATTTGGCAAAAGTGTGCAGCCTGTATGATAAACAACTGAGAGGCTGAAAGGAAAAAAACATACAGCAGCTACAAGAGAGCAGCCCTAAGAGCTGGCCCGTGACGGCATTTATTGGGTGTCCCAGGAAGTAAGCCCATCCTAGCGGGCCCACTAGGACTGGCTTCCTACTCACAAGAGGCTGCACTTCTGGGTCCAGAGTCAACCCAAGGGGGCGACGGTTTCCCACACCAAAGCCCCATGTAGTAAGGCACCGCAAGGCTATTTAAACACCTTTCATATGCATGCAAATGTCAGTGGCTTTTCAGATCAGATCACCTTGCCCATTAAAATCCCGTAGACTTGTTCATGCCATTATGGTAGCAGAATCCATAGTCCTCTTTCCTATATCATTAACTATGAAGGCCCTGAGCTTAAAACGTGCAAGAACATTAGTGCTAACAAGAAGCCACCTGAAGAGGCTGGGGATTTACCTCAGTGATTAGAGTGCTTGCCTTGCAAGCACAAGGCCCTGAGTTCAATCCCCGGCACCACCAAAAAAAAAAAAAAAAAAAAAAAGAAGCCACCTGAATAAAACTATCCCTAAGCTTATTTATTAAGTCTCTGGCTCATCTTTGCATTAGCAGATTTTCCACAATGGTCTAATATCCTTACAGCAGGTCTTGTGATGATAAAAGTCTTTCATATTCCCCTCTGTAGGCCTTTCTAAACTGCAAGGAGATAATTCTGGAAGTTGGAATAGTAGATGTCTTGGTCAGACAGAGCAAGAAAGAAAACGACAAAAACAAAGGCCACGTGCCTGCAACCACTCCTAAGGGCTCTTGGAAATCACAGAAGCTGAGCTGGGAGGTCCTGAAGGGACTCTAATCACTTCTGAGGGTTTCAGCTGCTGGGAGCTACAGTTGTGCAGGAGGGCCTAAGGCACTGCCCTGGGAAGCGAGGCCTAGAGAGGGGCTGCCATCCCTCTCACTCAGAGCAGAGTACGTCTGTTTCCTATACTGGGATTCCATTTGAAAACCTTCTTCTGCTAAAAGCAAGAAGGAGATCCCATCTCCCAGACAAGCAAATACATCCAGAAATGGCAAAGCAACTTCCCTAAGCCAGATGGAAAAACCAAGCTTCGGGGTGAGCCGGGGACTTGACAAAGGTAATACTCTGCTTCTGTGGTCATTGGCAAACACTGGAGGCTTTTGGGAAGTCTGTGTTTTGTTTTTTAATTCTAGCTTGAAAAAGTAGGAAGATTTCCTACAGCTTTATCAAAGTTCCTATAGTTATCAGATTTCCTATAGTTTATCAAAGCTACTTCTGAAAACCCAAAAGCTAAGTCAATCCCTGGGCTGAGCTCCCCCAGCTCTGCAGCTGGGCTGAACAAGGGCTGACCGGAATAAGGGTGGAGTTTGTCTCTCTAGTTCATACAATCCCGCCATTCCTTACTGTGCTTCATTTGGCGCTCTCCTCACACTTGTTACTTGTATGGCCCCAATCAATCTATAATGTGCTGAGATACACAGTGTTACGGCTTGTATCTAGATGTCCCCCCAAAGCCTTGTGCAGTCACAGGTGGGGCTTTTCAGAGGTGTCTGGATCTAAAGTGTGAGACACTGTGATGCTGACATTGGTTCACAGTGAGATGCTGGGATTAAGGCTGCCCCCTCCTGGGTGTGAGTGCTGCCCGACCTAAGGGTGGGCAGCCTGGGTAAGATATAAGAGACAGAAAGAGGGTTGCTGCTTCCTGCTTGCTGCCTTCGGCTCACCATGAACTGTTTCTCCTCTGTGATGCCCCTCTGCCATCCCACCCTGCCTTGCAGCCAGTGAACTACAAACTGAAACTTCTAAGAACTGTGAGAAAATAAACCTCTCCTCCTTTAGAGAACTTTGGGTGTTAGGTATTTAGTCTCAGCAACAAGAAAAGTAAATAAGACATACAGCAATACGTCCTGGATGGAAAGATTAGAAATTGTTTGAGGACTAGGAGATTAGATGCCCTGGAGAACATAGGAGAAATTATCTCACCCTATGAGGAGGTGTTGAGACCAGAGTGCATGCCAAATGGTAGAAGGTGCTGAATAATCAAGCAGTCACCCTATGATGAAGAACAGATTCCAAAAGTTAGATGGGTGGCAGGATGAAACAGGAATACTTTGAAGATGTCAAAGGAAGGCAGAACAGGAAGCTTGACTGTTCACTAGGAAGGTGCAGACAGGAGTCAAAGTGCTGGGTTAGACCTATCAAATTTTAGCATGCGGTAGAATCATGGGTGGAACCCTGCTAATGCCGAGTCTGACATGATGGTCGTGGTGGCCTAAGACTGCGTGTTTCTAACACGTTTCCAGGTGATGCTCACGCTGCTGCTGCACAAAAGGCACTCTGAGTGACGAGGGTTTCGAAACCCTCAAAGAACATCTCTGGTGCCTAAGATCCCACGAAGAACTCTGTTTCCTGCACATCCTGTGAAAGTCTTCTGATGCTGCTGAAATTGGGGTTCAGGGATGGATCTTAAAGTTACGACCTCACAGAAGCAAGCTCTTTCAATCTTCTTCTCAAAATGGAACAGAAGACTGCTGAGCCGATGCATCCATGGCTTTGCCTTATGGATGTATCTTCCTCCCTCCCTCCCTCCCCCACTTCCTTCCTTTGCCTGCTGCCCGCCTTCCACCTTCCTTTCTTCCCTCCCAGGATCTGCAGAGGTGGCCTATGCAGTTTTAGATGGTCACATTTGTCCTTGCATCTTCCTTAAATCAAGAGGACTCTGGAGCTTGCTGACATAGGGAGTTGCAAACGTCTAAAACTCGGCTGCTAGAGTCTTCAAACATCTGAGCTAAGCAGCTGCTCAAAGACAATCAGTTCATCACCCCCATCTTACAGACAGGGAAAGTGAAGTCCAAACAGGCCAAGTTATGATACCAAGGCAAGAGGACAAGGGCCATATCCTTTGACTCCCAGGCTAGTTTACAGTGGAAAGAGCTCTTGCAGTGTGACCTTGTAAAAGCTACAGAAGTCACAGGCACCTCAGTTTTCCCACCTGGATAATGGAGAGAGCATAAGCTGTCCAAAATACATTCAGATGCATGGAGAAACTCCAAACAGCATATCCTGAGCACTCTTATAAGCTACTTATACACTGTGGGTATTAACTCCTTTAAGATATTAGGAATCTACTGTAAATTGACATTGTCTCACCAAATCACCTTGATGCAGGACTTGAATTTTATTACACAGGTTAAAGGGCCTTTAGCAGGGTGAAGAACTGGTTTCAGGCTGAAAATCAGGGAGGATGCAGAGCCAGAAGGCCCTTAGAATCCTACCCATTACCTTAAAAAGAACTGTGGTCGATTTCAGGTGGTTTAGGAGTCTTTGAGGTCCCTCCACAGCATTTCAGAAGACAGTGCAGATCACCTGAACTATCACCAAATGTTTGTCGATACACACTCTGTGCAAAGCAGCTAAGCACTGGGAATGGAGGTGCTAACAGGGCTTCCAGCCAGATTAGTCCCTCTCAAAGGGTGGTATGGGGACACAGGTGCCCTCATTATAGAGGCAAACTCCTGGACCTACTGAACCAACAAAGTCAAAGTATCTCAGGAACCACCCTGAACATACTAAGTCGAAGTATCTGGGAATGCCTCTGAAGGATTGTGTTTATTCACACATACGATTTTGATTCATGGTAAAGTTGGGAAATCACTTGTCTAAATCCAGCTGCCTCACTGCACAAATATGAAAGCTGAGGCTAACCAAGTAGGACAGGCTTGCTCTAAATCTTGCAGCTTGTCAGCCCACACCAAAGCAGATGTAGCTGTTTTCTCCCTGAGATGTGCTTTGAGTTGAGCTTCCCGAAGGCAGGGATACAACCACTTTAGCTCCTCAGTGTGCATATCTAGGCCTGGGTCATCCTGGGCCCTAGATGGCTGGTGGGCTGGTTGGCTGGCTGGCTGACTGAGGCAGGTGGTTTAGTTTAATGCCTCTGAAAATTCTGGCTCTAGAGTTGGAAAAACCTAGGTTTCACTTTATAGGCAGGTGGATCCATTTCCCTGACTGATAAATAGGAAAAAATAACAAAAACAGTAATCCATTCTCTGGGAAGATTAACTGAACTAAAATGTACAAGGCATTTTTAGCTCAGAGTCTGGGAGAGAGTCAAGTCCTCTCAGAGAGAGCTACTAATACATTGTTTTTAAAGAAATGTGATGGTTAAGCATCATTGTCAACTTGACTAGATTGTGAGACTTGTGGAAAGCTGACTGGATGGTGGGAATGCTATACTCAGAGGAGAACGTACTGTTGGGAATTGGGGCCCAGTTGGAGATGGGTCACAGGGGGCTTGCCTGTGGAGGGTAGATCTC
Source organism: Hystrix cristata (assembly GCA_004026905.1). Taxonomy (NCBI): domain Eukaryota; kingdom Metazoa; phylum Chordata; class Mammalia; order Rodentia; family Hystricidae; genus Hystrix; species Hystrix cristata. The sequence continues at coordinate 71,786 of PVJO010001972.1, read as the reverse complement.
TCCCTAGCACTCTTCCACTGGTGCTGTTTCCCAGGCACCGGGATGCTTTCCCAGCCACCGAACAGCTTTATTGGACCATGTCCTTCTGCCATCATGTTCCTGCCTTGGTACCAGCCGCCATGAACTGAAACCTCTGAAACTGTGAGCCAACAAACCATTTCACCTTTAAGTTCTGGGAATCAAGTAACAGGAAAACTGACTAATACAAGAGAGTTGATGAAAACAAGCTATGTGTTGGTGTTTGGGACAGCCCTGTTTAGGGGAACAGAAGAAGGGATGGGAATCTAATAATAGCACTATGGGTCCTGAAAAGGCAACCTATTTAACACCTGATCCAATTCAACTGGCTCTTGCGGATAACAGCATTTAGAGTTTCCTCATTAATGGGATGTCATATGCCCACGTACAAACTTAGTGTTTTTTAAGGAAAGAAAAAAGTTGTTAGTTAAATGGCATTCTACAATAGAAACAAATGCCACAGACCTTTAACAATAAGGAAGGCACCAACGATGCCTTTGAAAAGGCAGCAATTCTTAAGCAATAGCAATCAGTTAATACTGAGTATGAAGCACATCTGGATTTTTTCCATCCAGGGGTAATTTTTAAATTCTGTAAGCTTAAAGATTTGGCTCCGAAAACTCAATATTTTCCTTCTCTTGCAACCATGTTTTGTTACTTTCCTTCCCCTGGTTTCCAGAATGTCCTTCTGCTAGAGGAGACGAAGCGGGTGGGAAGGTACATGGCAAGGGAAGTGAATTTGTGGAGGAGGCTGGCAGAATTAATGTGGAAATCACATTAAACAAGAAATTGGAAATGGATTTTGACTGGCTGCTCTAAATAACAGCTTCTGGTATCTGTGTGCTTTTACTTAACATTCCACTAAAAGAATCGATTAGTGTTGAAACAGCCACACACTCACACACACAAATGGCATTTTAATCTTTGTTTAATCACTATTTAGTGTGCCTGGCACCCTTTGGAGAGAGGAGAGAATACTGGTGAAGCAAGCCAACTGTATTCTGCTCAAGAAGAAAGATTTGTTAAGTGTATTCCCTAATCCTAGGACTGCAGACTTGGCAAATCCTGCTCAGCAAGGACATTGGTACCTCCGGACAAGATGGCATGTGCCTGCAAAGCCATGAGCGAGCTGACAGGAACAATGGGCAGGCCAGTGCTTCGGCTGGGATCCGAGGCTGTTTTCCACACCGGACTCCGGTGCAGATTCTAGGAAGGCTCACCCCAGCCCCTTCTTCTCAAGAAACCCTGCAAAGGCACTGGAATCATTTTGCTTTGAGGTTTAAACAACTCTGTAATTCCAAACACGTTTATCTATTAAACAGAGAACTCTAGTAACCTCTTGCCTCTCTCTCTCACCATCTACATCTCTCTCTCTCTCTCTCTCTCTCTCTCACACACACACACACACACACACACACAGAGAGAGAGAGAGAGAACAAAGCATTTTCTTCAAGGTGTGCTTGCAGGTTAAGCTTCAAAGAGGACCCACTGGAGCTTAATATAGCCCAAAGGATAGTTACTGTAAGCAAGGAAGTTCGGACAACTGGATAAATGTAATTTTTTAATGAGTTTTGAGGATACGCGTTGGACTGTTCTTACTCATTTATCTAACAAATGATTACTGAGGGCCTATTATATTCAAAGAAGACTGGGAGAGACACAGATAAACAAAATAGTCCAAGGCCTCAACAACAGTATGGCTATAAGTATATAAGGAAGGGAAAACATACAGGTGAAGTTGCACAGATAAATTCTGCAGGTACTTACACCAGCGTCAAAAGTTAAATGCCACCTGGGATGACCAGAGAAGGATCCCTACAGAACAGGGGTCATGGCCAGGAGCCTCACAGGATGGGGAGGGCTCTGACTGGTAGCAAAGAGGGGATGGAATCCAGTTAGAGGGAAAATTCTTCCCACGAAACGAAGGCCAGAGAATAAGGGGCGTATTTACGTAAGGCCAGGAGCTGGATTTGGCTGGAATGAATGGGGTGCAAAGGGAGTCTTGAACCACAGACCAGGAAGGGTGTCTGGATCCGAACTGGACCAGCACTGTTTGAACCTCTTGGCAGGTGAGAGCCAAGGAATGGGCCGGCATAGAGCTCCAAGAGTAAAACATGTTCCTACCTATATGCTTTCAATCAGTCTCAGAATCTTCCTTTTCCTGGGAGAGATGCAGGGAAAAAGACAGTTTTGCTTTCATTTGGAAGAAATGTTCCCTCTTCAAAGACTGAGGACCATTTTTATTCCAGCCCTGCACATCAGACTTAAAAGAGGCTGAGCTATCCCAGCCCCCACCTGGGCAGGCTGCTCTTTGGAGACAACTTCCTTCACTTCAACCAGAACCAAGTTGTACAAGAAAACAATCAACGCTAAAGGGTACTTAGAGGACAAAGGGAAAGAGACACTACAGCCTAGCAACCAGGAGACTAAGATTGCTAGGCCCAAGTCAATCAAGTCCTGCCCTCCCAATGAGCAGTCAGTCAGATCAGTTCTCCCTGCTCCAGTAGGGAGAACTCTCTGGTCTCCACATCGGACTGCTGGTATCTCAAATATGGATGAGGCCCCATTCCCCAGAGGGGAAGGTCACCCATAAACAAGAGCTATTGTTTAAAAAGGCTGAATCTGTGTTTCCAAAGGCAGAACTGTACCACGCATCCAATTCACCCTTTGTTTTACATAGATGGCTCTAGAAAAGGTCATTTGCTGCTTAAGGTGTGAAAGCTCATTAAAACATTCTTTTAAACAGCAGACAGAGAGGAAAAAAAAAGCCAAGATATTTGGGGATGTCTGTTATCTAAAGGGCAGATGGAACCTTCAGTAAATTTTCCCTTCCATTGTAAAAGAACAGTTGCAATGATTTTTTTCAAAGTACCCAAATGTTTTATCAAGGGGAGAAAAATAAACCCAAACCCTCCCTAATAAATGTGACAATGTTCATTTGCGTCTGTCAGCCATCCATCCGTTCACTCATCCATCTGTCTGTCCACCCGTCTATCCGTGCAAAATGAATAAAGCACAGGCCAGGCTCTACGCTCGGTGTTGAGGGCAGCACAGACAAGGGCCCTATTTTCATACAGCTGAGAGGAGAGTGTGGTCAGGAGGAAACAGAATTTAATCTAGTACCACAAATAAATTAAAACAGCCATAATTGGAGATGCACAAATAAGAGGCACGTAGTACAGGGAGAGCTGATTGGGTATCAAGGTTTCCCTGAGGAGTCTGGAGAGGGAGTTAACTCAACAGACGAAAACAAGGCATTGCAGACAGAAGGAAAAGCAAAGACATACAAAGGCCCTGCGGCTGGGCCAACATGAAACACGGAGACACTGAGAGAACAAGATGTGTGGCGCACAGAGAAAGGAGGGAAGTGTGGAGCAGAGGAGGGGAGGGCAGGAGTTTGTTTCCCCATCTGGAAGGGCCCACGTTTCATGTAAGGAGGTAGTATTTGGAAAGCTCTCTGGCAGCCAAGCAGAGGAGGGTTAGGACCCCAGGAAGAAGGGGAAAGCCGGGTAGGAGGCTACCACAGGGGCACAGGCAGAGCTGATCATCACGTGGGAGAGGAAGACCAACGCGAAGTTCGGCACAAACAGATTTTTGTTTTCAACATGGTCACCACGGTCCTGTGGATCTGGGTCAAAAAATGCAGCCTAAGAACAAGGACACGGGGGTTAGAAATTCATGCGTAGGCCTGATGCCCTTGATCCCAGAGATGCAAACAGGATCCACCTGGAACCTGAGCCTGCCTGCCACCTTCCCCAGACTTCACATTTGGTTCAACTCATGTTACTTTAAAGTTTCAGTACTGCCCATAGAAAGCAACTCAGGAACGCTGAGAGGTTGAGGCAAGAGGACTGCAAGTTTGAGTTCAGCTGGGCAACTGAGTGACTTAGTGAGACCCTGTCTCAAAATAAAAAATAAGGGCAGGGAATGCAGTTTCTAGTGAAGGCCCCACGTTCAATACCCAGCGAAGGAAGGAAGGAAGGAAGGAAGGAAGGAAGGAAGGAAGAAAGAAAGAAAACAGGAAAAGAAAAAAAGGGAGGAAATCAGACCTGAACAGACTGCATTGTATGTCTTTCTTACCTTGAAGAATTCAGTGACACACACACACACACACACACAGTGGACAGAGCAAGAGCGAGAGAGCGAGAGAGAGGCCACGACTTGGGAGGTTGGAGATTTGCCCACCCCAGTGCTCGGTGCGCCTGTGCCCGCGCTGTAGCATCTCCAGGCCCAAGTTCCTCTGGACCCCAGCAGTGTGGGCACTCTGCTCGCAGTGAGTTCACTCTTGGAAGAAAAAGACTTTCGTTCGGTGCTTCAGAAGGTACTGCGATTATATCAACCAAACAAACAGAAATCAGTTTTCATGCTGGAGGTAAAACTGCCTGAACTGGACACTTGAGAGGTGGTTTATCTATATTCCACAGGCGGCTGTCAGAAGTGATTCTAATTTTATGTTATTTTCACTTTCAGTGGTGAGATTATAGTCTAACTCTTCCATGAGATGAGACTTGATTATATTATTATTGCCATTATATCCACTTTGTAGATGCCAAAACTGAGGCTTGGAGAAAAAAATCAATAGGAAAGCATTTTGCAAACTGCCCAGCACCATATGAGCATAATCATCCCAGCTGATAGTTCCCACCACACATATCTCCGGCAGCCACATGCTCACTGGAGGAGGCCTCGCTGAGTGAATCATTCTTCTGCACCAAGGGGACAGTGCGCAAGGGGTCCAGAAAATCTCAGCCAGGCTGAAGTGTGAACAGTCAGAGAAAACCCTTTCAAGAGGACTCTTCCCCAGGCTTTGAAGGATGGAGTACAACTGAGGGCCCTCGTCTTACTCTGCAGCAGCTGTGGATGGGGGGAGAGCAAAGCAAGCAAAACTGGCAAGTTCGACAACAGGCACGTTCTAACCTCTCAGGGATGGAAAAGTGACTGCAAACACATCCTGTCAGTCTCTTACTTGGGAACGAGCCACGAGTACTAGTCATTGGCTTATTAACAGCAATAATCATAATCTGCTTGTTAGCTTTCCTTTCCTATGACAAAATACCTGAGATAATCAAGTTCTAAGGAGGAAAAATTTATTTTGGCTCATAGTTTCAGATGTTTCTGTCCTTGGTCACTGGGCCCTGCTGCTTTGTGTCTATAGTAGCATGGTATATCATGGAGGGAGTACAGCAGAGAAAGGCTATTCATTTCATGGCTTCCAGGAAGCAAAGAGGAGAAAGGCAGGAGAAGCTGGTGTCCCAGGGTTCTCTTCAGTGGCACAGTCCAATAACCCAACTTCCTTCCACTAGGGTGCACCTCTTACTGTCTCCCAACAGTGCCACACAGTGGGGACCAAGCCTTCACTATGTGGTCTCTGGGGGCCATTCCAGACCCAAACCATAGCACCCCTATATCCCGAAGATGGCATAACAAAACATGTAAGCATATTTGATTTGGAATTGGGGACTAGATTTGTGTCACAGTTCTAGTGCTTGTAAACTCTGTGACCTTGGATAAGCTACACTATTTTCCCAAGCCTTGGTTCCCTAACTGCAAAATGAGAAAAGTTAATAGTATCTAGCATAAAGGTCATTGTAAAGATTAAAAAGATAAAGCAAGTACAGTAAGTCCCCAATTTACCAACATTCAAGTTGTAAACTTTCATAGGGTACTATATAAGATTCACAGGTGTACTGTATAAGACACACTTTGTTGGATTACAAATGAATCCAACATATGAACCTTCTCCCAGAATGGAATTCGGGGAATTCATTACCATGCAGTAAGTTGTGGACTTACTGTGTAGTTTTTAGCAGTGCTTGATATTTAAGCAGCACTAAAATTTGTAGCTACCATTATCAATTGTTAGATGCATGGTACGTGTTATGGATCAGGTCTAAAATGTACCCCTAAAGTCTCATGTGTTGAGAGGTGGGGATTTTAGAAGGTAATTGGATCACAGGGGTGCTGTACTTATCAGTGGATTGATCCACTGATGGGTTTATAGTTGAATATGCTGTTAGGAGGTGGGATCTGGATGGAGGATGTAGGCCACTGGGGATGTGACCTGTAAGGGTGCATTCCTGTCCCTGGCCCCTTCTCTTTCTCTCTGCTTTCTTGTGGCTATGGGTTGAGCAGCTTTCCTCCACTAGGCCCTTCTGTTATCTATTTCTGTTTTAGAGCCAGTCCACCATGGACTAAACCCTCCGAAAGACTGAGCTAAAATAAATCCCTCCTCCTTAAATTGTAAGTGTCAGGTATTTTGTCCCAATGACAAAAAAATGACTAATACAGTACCTTACAATTTACAAAGTATCTTTATGTGGACTTCACATTTCTTCATCATTATCACACTAGGATGAAGGCAGACATCATAAACTTTTGTAACGCTATATTCTTCCTTGTGATCTGACACTCTAAGAAGCTGTCTCAATTCTGCCCCAAGTAGCCTTCAGCAGTCAGCTGGTGCTGGCTAGAAGATAGGGCCCATGTCCTATACCTGCTGTAAGCTAGAAGAATGAATTCTCAAGTACACCTGGTAGACAGTCACCCATGGCTTGATTTCTACAGCCTTAAATCTTCAGGCTGCTGGTTTCTCACTCCCTGCAAAGGTCCCCCAAAAAGGGTGGTAGAGGGATAAGGAGGTAGGGAAGCACAATGTAACTCCCCTAGGGTTATCCTCTCCTTACCTGTAAATGCTTGGGCCTTCCTTGCCTCAGAGGGTCTCGGAATCTAATTACCAAGTGGGAGTCAAGGTGCGGTGCTATCTCTCTGGATGGTCTGCTGGGTCTGAAAAATACTAGCTCTCTGGGTTCCCTCCTGGCCCATGAGGAAAGTCTGATGAGGATCCTGGTCTCCTGCATGTGCCATCTGAGAACCTCTGAACTCTTCTGCTCATCTCCACTTTTCTTGGCTGGAGGCCACAAAGGCCTGTGAGCCTCCCTAGCAGCACCCATTCCCTTACCTCCTCCACTCACTCTCACTCTGACATTCCTGTTCTACATACCTTTTCCTCCCTTTTCATTAGCACATGTTTGCAGTACATAATGTCTACATTTCTTATGTGGAGTTGCTACATGCACGTAACACAACTTAGTTCCTTTTTCTCTTCCTTCCCTCCCCCTCCATCCATCTCTTGATCTTCTCCCCTTCTGAGAAAGATCTATCGACCTACTTCCTATAATCTATATCTTATTTTGCTATTTACTTATACTTTGGGTTTCTCGTATAAGAGAAACCATGTGATATTTAAGCTTGAGTGTCTTATTTATTTCACTTAACGTAATGATCTCTTAGACATACTGTTATGTGGCCCCCAGTAGGACACAGGAAGTGCAACTACAACACAACACACAGGATAGTTCTCCCAGAACACTCCATGCTACTACAAATGGAGACTTCCTTTAGGAATGAATCCAAATCCACACACTGTATCACAGCTCCTAATGGGTGCCCGTGTAGCATCCTTACTGGTCCTATGTAATTTCACATTCACTTAGGTGATCATTTGATTACTGTCTTTCTCTCAACAAACTGTGAGCCCCATGAGGGTAGGAGATGTCAGTTTTTTGCTCAATGAATGAACGAATAGTGGTACTTTTGGTTTCAACTTTTCTAGATGAAGGGAAGGTCACCCAAGGATTAGACACACCTAATACAGTCACAAGGACTTAACACCATAAAAGGGTTCTGAGGATTAACTCTATCCTGTGATTAAATGGCTTTGGGTCAATTTAATGGGCGGCAAAACTCTAAAGAGAGCTGGTTCACCTAATCCTAAAATGATTTCAAAAAGATGCAACAGGCTTTGAACTTTTGCACCTTCCTCCTCCTTTCATTTTCAAACTGTTTTCTGACTCAGTTTGCGGCAGAAATTGCTCTAAGTCCCTTAGGAGCTACACTCCTTTTCTTCCACACTAATAGAAATTTTGGCTGGGAATATGACTGCTCAACATAAAGATGCTATTTCCCTGACGTACCTGCAGGTCCATGTGGCCTTGCTACGTTCTGCCTCCTGAGGGGCAAGTGCAGGTGTTGTGCGGTAGGTTCTATGAAGAACCATCTAGTGTGTACCTTGGCTGATTGTTTTCCTCGCGTCCATTAACTTGCTGCCCAGAATGCAAATACTGCCATCCTGGAGCAGGAGGTAGAGGTCATGCCCTTGGGATGCTAAAGCCATTCACAGAAGGGACACTGGTTCTTGAGAACTTTATGTGCGGAACTGTCCTACCAGCACTGGACTGCATACCTCTAGATTCTTAAGTGAGAAAAAAAACTTGTATCTTGTTCGATTCATTCAAACGTAATTTTAATGAGCACAAGCTTCTTCTCCGAGGCCTGAAAGACAGAGAAGCAGTTTAGTGTGGTGGAGAGGACCTTGAAGGAGGCCCCAGAATATCCAGGTGTCGAACTCCTGACTCTGCGTTTGTGAAGAGCAGGTCCCTTTGTCTCTCTAGGTCTCCACTCTTTGTAGAATAGTGATCAAAGTAGCATCTATATAAAAAAATTCCTATATAAGGAATCTATGAAAAAGTTATTGGAACTAGTAAGTTGAGTGATAAACATTAGTGATAAACTAGTGATACATACGGAAAGATAAAAAACATTTACGATAGTACCAAAAATATTAAATACTTAAGGGATAAATCTAACCAAACTATGTAAAACCTATACACTGACAATTCTGCTACAGAATTTGGAGCTCTAAATAAATGGAGCTGAATCTGTTAATGGTTGAAGACCGGTAATGTTAGTCCTCTAAAAAATGTCCTCTAGAAAATGACATGCGAATGACCGAAGAGTGGAATAAGCTAGGGGAAGTGGCACACACCTGTAACCCCAATACTCTGGAAGGCTGACAGAGGAGCACTGTAAGTTCAAGCTCAGCCTAGGCAACTTAGGGACTTAGTGAGACCCTTTCTAAAAATAAAATAAAATATTTAAAGGGCTTGGGATGTAGTTAAGTGCAAAAACACTGGATTTAATCCCAGTATCGCATAACAAAGTTGGGGGACATACATGCCCTAATTTCAAGGCCAGCTCTAGGTCACGATGGCAAACCCGTTAGGCTTTCAATGATACAAACAGCCTGCTGCAGCACATTGTCGCAGGTTTACCACCGCCGCCTAGGCCAACAGCGACTGAGAGAGGGTGGTACTCAAGTAAGGACAGACGAGTGACCAACAGAGCAGAGTGCAGAGTCCAGATATATGGCCCATCATTTTTAAACAAGGGTATTAAGGAAACTTAATAGGTTCAAAAAAGAGTCTTTTCAACAAATGAAGCTAAAACAATTAGGTATCTATAGCCCACCCTCCCCCCCAAAACCCCTCAATCCTTACCTCACACTATACACAAAATAACTTAAAATGCATCATGGACATAATGTAAGAGGTGAAACTCTAAATTTAGATGAGGAAATATGTAGAAAATCTTAGTGGCTTTGGTTTAGGCAAAAGTTTCTTAAATGGGATACATGCACATAAAATAAGGATAAACTGGAATTCATGACAACTAAAAGGTTTTGGTTTCAAAGAACCAGCCACAGACTAGGGGGATATATTTGTGAAACATATATTCAATGAAGGACTTACATTCAGAATGCATGAAGAACTCTTACAAGTAAGTATTATTAGTCATTAGGAAAATGCAAATCAAAACCACCTTGAAATATTCTATACCTATCAGGACAGCTATTCTTCAAAGAATGGAAAATAACAAGGGCTGGTGAGGATGTGAGTGTAGACACTGGAACCCCTGTACATTGGTTGAGGGGAGGTATGTACAAAATGGTGTGGCTGCTGTGGAAAAGTCTGGGGTTTCTCAAATGTTAAACATAGAACCATCATATGATTCAGCAATTCCACACCTAGATATATATTTTAAAAATTGAAAGCAGGGATTCAGACATTTATACACTAATGTTCATGGCAACATTATTTGTATCAGCCAAAAGGAGAAACAACTCAAGGGTCCAACAATAAATGAAAATATAAACAAGACGTGGCATACACATAAAATGGAATATTATTCAGCCATAAAAGGAATAGAGTTTTGATATATACTACAGCATAGATGGACTTAAAATATTATGCTTAGTGAAATAAGCCAAGAGCAGGACAAATAGTCTAAGATTCCTTGTGTATGTAGTACCTGGAATAAGTAAAGTCAGAGACAGAAAGTAGAACAGATGTTACCAGGGAGTAAGGAGAGTACAAAGGGACATTCTTGTTTGAAGGGAGTTTTAATGTTGAGAATGATGAAAAAAAAAAAAAGAAAGAAAAAATGAGAGTCACAGATAGTAGTAACAGCTACACAGCATGGTGAAAATATTTAATGCCAGAAGTTGTACACTTACAAATGGTGAAAATCCTAACTATTATGATATAAATTTTTTTCTTTTTTGCAAGAAAAAATTATACTTCTCTTCTGAAAAAAAGTTGATCCTTCCAGTTTTCAACGTTTCCATATTCTAATGTCTTTCTGGTGATGCATAATACATATTAGCATATTAAAGGCTCTCTGAAGTGCCACAGAAAAGACAGCTGTCTAACTTTGTTTAGTTCTATTTGACTGTTAGTACTCTTACCCCCTACTCCCACCCACTAGGGAATGAGCAGCATCCAGGAGAACTCATGTGCCTCATTTTGTTGCTAGTAATTACAGGGTTTACGAGAAAGGACATAACGTGTTTCGTCCCCTCGACAATGTGCAATCCAGTTTTTGTTGTTGTTGCTGTTTTTGAGCATGTAGACATGACACAGGTATACAGACATTTCATAACCTGGAAGGCAGGAAATGAAATCCATGATAATACAACATTTTCTAAAGGAAGCTTCTGAAGCATCTGCCATCTCACCCATTCATTCGCCCCTCTACCCATTTATCCAGTACAGGCTTATTGTGTAGCCACTACTGGTTAGGTGGTTTCTATCTCTAATACAGGCCAGATTTGAGATTATTTCATTTTAAAATTGCTACTAGGGCCTGGCACAAGTATCACAAATTCTTCTCCCAGAAAAATGGTCCTGGGAACCATTTTTGGAGGGGTATGGGGCTGGGTGTTGGAGGATGAAATATTCTTTTTCTCTCTTCAACTCAGAAAGAGCGTACACCATTTTATAAGCCTGGTGTCTTATAACTCTGGTTAATGGATCACTTCACATTTTCTAAATGGTTTCACACATGTAATTTTCTCCAAAAACTGTGGCTAGGCTTGAGACACCATGTATTTGAGGTTCTTTTATTACAGAGAATTTCGGAAACTCTCTCAGGATGAATGTGGCTGACTGGCTGGACGTCAGTCTTCCACCTCTCCCTGTATCCTGGTTTTGTGAAGGCACTGTACAGCTCCTCCCATTGAGAGCACAGTGAGATCCACACCTCCCCAAGCAAGTCTGGCTTTGTGACTTACTTTGGCCAAAGAAATGAGGCAGATGAACAGTGTGCCAGTTCTGAGCCTAATCTTTAGAGACCTGTACTGTTCTGCCTTCATCGTTTGTTTTTCTGCTTCCTCTATAGGAACAAGCCCAGCCTAGTATGCTAGGGAGATGCGAGAGGCAAGTGGATGATGAGACAGGTAGAAAAGAAGTGAGGCCATCCTGGACCATGACAGACAGATGACCCCCAAAGACATGAAAGAGCTAGGCGAGAACAGCAGCCTTTGGGCCACACACGGCTGACCAGAGGTGTGCGAGGAAGCACAGCCACGGCCAGAGAAGCGCCTCACAGGCCTGAGACTATGAGCAAGAAAACATACTGGGTGTTTGAAATCACCGAGCTTTGGTTTACAATAAACCAAAGCATGGTTTATTGTAAGAAAGAAGCAATAAAATGACCTTTAGAGAGAATTCAGTTTGGTTCTGTTTGCATCCAAAGGTGCCCAAAGAGAAACAGAACTGTCTGAATCCTGCCCTCCCCCTCATTTTTTAAAGATTCAGACCACACTTATTTTCTGAAGCTCGGTTCAGACACCACATCCTTAATGAATCTTAATTCCATGCCCTTCCACTTAAAATAAACCTTCCCTCCCACTGACCTCTCACTGCACCCTTTCTACTTTTCTCTTTTAGGAATTAGTATGTAAAGTATTAAATTATAGGTGTTTGTATATAAGTCCTTTCGTCCTCCTGGACTCTAAACCAGCGTTTTTAAATTATCTGTGATAAAGAAGCACTGTGTTTAGTTTCTAATGCACTGAGAATGAAACCATCTATGACAGGGAGAACTCTGAGGATGTCTTCTAATGGCCTTTACCCTTCTAAAATCCCCTCTGTCTGGAGTGCGGATGGAGCTGGTGGGTATGATGGGCTCTCACTCCTGCAGTTACAGTAGGTTACACGGCAGAAGCAGATTATCCAGATCAACTTATCCTAATCACACACAAAAATCCAAGAGCTTTCTCCACCAGCCAGTATAATTGGAAATAAAAAGGATTCGGAGTAGAGAGGAATTTGATGTGGCACCACAGAATGAAGGCTCATAAAGGGCGCGGTACTGTGGCTTTGCACACTGAGGGGCTGTGTGTGCGTAGCCTCCAGGAACACGGAAAGCCCAGGCTGATAATCAGTAAGGATCTCGATCCTACAACCACAAGGACTGAATTCTGCCAGCAACTGAAAAGAGCCTAGAACTGGATTCTTCCCCAGAGGATCCAGATAAGAGCCCAAACTGACTGGTACCTTGATTTTGACCTCATGAGACCCAAAGCAGATAAGCCAGCTAAGTCTGCTTGGATTTAAGACCTATATAAAAGTCTGAGCTAATACACGTGTATGGTTTTAAGCCACAAAATTTGTGCTAACTCGTTACAGGGCAATGAAAATGTACACACCTCTCAATAGTATGATAGATTACATTTTCCAAAGCTGGCGGCAATACAACTTCTGTTCATGTTCTTCCAAGACCTTTCCATAAGCCCCTCAAGAGGCGGAATCTTTGTCCCTTTGCTCTGAGCTTCGGCAGACTTTTGTGAATGCTCCAGTCAACAGAGTCTGGCAGGAGAGACACGATGTGACTTCTGAGATGAGGTCATCAACGTGCCATGCACTCTTCCTGTTCTCTTGGGGCTCTTTCCTGAAACCTGGTCACTATGCTGATGAAGACACTGCTCTATGGAGGCCAACACTGAAAGGAACCAACAGCGACCACCCACCGCCAGTCATGGGAATGAGCCATAGTGGATGTACATCTGGTCCCTGCTGATTCAGGGACACTGTGCTGAGTAGAGAGAAAAGGTTCTGTGAAGCCTTGTTCAAGATCTGTGAGCAAAGAAATGACTATTGTTTTAACCTTTAGGCTTTTCTTCTTCTTCTTCTTCTTCTTTTTTTTTGGTGGTGGTACTGGGGACTGAAGCCAGGGCCTCAGGCATGCCAGACAAGTGCTCTAACACTGAGCTACATCCCAAGCCCTTTATAATTTTTTATATTTTTGAGACAGCATTGTGCTAAGTTGCCCAGGCTGTCCTCAAACTTGCGATTCTCCTGCCTCAGCCTCCCAAGGAGCTGGTATTATTGATGTGCACCACCATGCCCGGCAGTGTTAGAGCTATTTATTTATTTATTTTTTGGTGCTGGGGATTGAACTCAGGGCCTTGCGCTTACTAGGTTAAAGCTATTTATTAAGCACCAATAGTAACTGGAACAAGTATGGAGGCTTGTGTCACATACAATTCACCATCTGAGCTCAACAGCATGTGAACCAATCTATGCTTAGGCAACGGGAACAATCTACTGACCGCGTACTGGCTATCACTGCAATGTCAAATTACTACAGAAATTTCCGAATGCTTTCCTTCATGTCTATGTTTAACTCACCGTGAACCAGAGCTGGTCTGCAGACTAGTTTTTGAGAGGCACTGCTGTAAAGTATGTCTGGGCCAGGGCCATTCTTATTAATGTCTGCATCTCCCAATTACCTGTTAGGACTCCTGAAAACAGGAGGGATCTGGCAAATATTTATAGACTGAACAGAAGACCCAAAGAAAGCTGACAGATGGTGAAATGGTAATCCAGAGAAATGAAGGAATACATTTGGGGTCATGGAACAAGCTAATGGCAGAAACAGGATTACAGCACATTATTTCCGAAACCTTCCAATTCTGGCTTTGCAAACCCAGATGCTTATAAGTAAAGGGGTGGTGCTGGCCAGTGTTATGGATTAGATCTGGGATGTCCCCCAAAAGCCTTGTGTCTATTTGTCCCTCTAAAGGCTCACGTGGTCATAGGTGGGGCTGGATCTAGGGTGTGTGATTACTAAATTCGTCCACTGATTGGTTTGTCATAGTTCTGCTGGGATCAAGGATGTGACACTAGGATTAAGGGTATTAGGATAAGGGTGGGAGTGCTGCTCACCCTAAAGCCAGGTAGCCTGGATAAAATACAAGGGACAAAAAGAGACTTGCTTACCCCCTTGCTTACTCCCTGCTTACCTTGCTGCCTTCTGCCTGTCTGCCGTGCCACCCTGCCTTGGATCCAGCCGATCGTGGACTGAAACCTCTACAGACTGTGAGCTAAATAAACCTTTCTTCCTTTAACTTTGGGTGTTGAGAATTTTGTCTCAGCAATGAGAGAAAAGTAACTAAGGCAAGCCTCAAGTGTTTGGAAGGTCACTGGATCATGGGGGTGCTATGCTCATCAGTGGATTAGTCCCCTAAAGAGTTCAGCTGGAGTGTGCTGTCAGGAGGCAGGGCCTAGTCAGAAGAGGTGGGTCACTGGGGATGTGAGCTGGAGGGGCATAGCTCCCTCTCTGGCTGCTCTCTTCTGTCTCCTGGCCACCATGACATGGGCAGCTTTCCTCCGCCACGTCCTTCCACCATGCTGTTTCTACGTCTGAGCCAGCCAACCATGAAGTGAGACTTCTGAAATCGTGAGCCAAAACAAACCTCTCCTCCTTTAAATTGTGGGTGCTGGATAACAAAGACTGTCAGGTGTAAGACAACACAGAGAGAAGGCAGAGGAATACAGTACGTGCTCATGTTGTGGGGGCAGGGGAGGAAACTGCCACCCTGGCACCAGCCAGCTGCCACCAAGGGATGAGAGCCAGTAGAAGTGAATGCCATTTCTTAAAAAGAAGCTCAAAATTTCAGATTTCTAGGGACTGTTTCTTTATGCTTAACATACTATGCTGCATAAATAAGTCTGCAAGCTAGATTTTGCCCAGCAGCCCACCAATCTGTAATTCCTGAGCCGAGTGAACACCTCTGACTTACAGGAAAGGAATACAAGGCCTCGGGAAGTTCGTCTTCACCAAGCATACAGAGGAAGAGGTAACGAGGCCACTGTCAGAACTGTCCAGGAATTCGATAATGATGACAACCACAGCCACCATTTATTGGGCTCCTACTACGGGCAAGGCCCAACACCAAATACTTACATGTACAGTCTCATCATGTAATCTTTTTTAAAAGTCCTAAGAAGTAGGCACTAGTATTTTCCCTTTTTACAGACTTGAGAAGAGAAGCTAATTCATCGTGATGATGGCATAAGCAGGCAGTATACTTGTGTTCATAAGCACATCTTTACAAGTTTTCTTTTTCAAGATGTACATTTTCTACCACATCTTGCCATTTCATTGTTCCTTTAGCATTCTGCCTATCAAAGCCCCAAGTTCAGATCTGAGATATAAAATCTACCTCTTAATTTTTCTCTGTCATTTTACCCAAGAGAAGCAATCCAAGGGTGACCTGTTTCCTGCCCCCCAGATTCTGAGTGACACTCAGCCCATGTTAGTCGCTGACTCGCCCCAGGACCAGGGAGGGTCTGAGCTACTGCCTTGTAAGCAGCAGCCAGAACCTCAGGCTCCAATGCCCTGGCTTTTTTTTTTCATAACTATACGGCATAGAAATGAACAGGCAAAAAGGGCCCAAAAGACGTCATTTAAACCAGTTATTTTCAAACTATGTTCAATGGATTCCTTGGAGATATTGCAACTGGGAATTGGAGGGGGAGTCTAAGCACAAGGGCCATTGATTTCTTCTTTGTTATATATTAGTTAGGCTTTCAAGTAAGATTATGTGAAAAGTGTTTCACTGCTTAAAAAAAACAAGCTTGGAAACCAATGAACTAACTCAATTCCTTCACTGCATTTTTGAAAACCAAACCCTATAATTTGATTTGCAATTATAAAAATAATAACAGCAAACGGTGAAAGATTCAAATAGTCAAAAGTGTATACAATGGAAAATAAAATCTCTCCACTCCCAAGTCCTAGTCTTATGCCCTAGAGTTAACCACTATTAACATGTGTGTGTGTGTGTGTGTGTGTGTGTGTGTGTGTGTGTGTGTGTTCCTTCCAGATTTGTAAAAAGAAAACTGAGACCCAGAGGTTGGTTTGTCTGAGATTATTTAGCCAGGTCCCACACTATTTCCTAGATGTTTTGCTCTGAGCATTTCTCTCTCCCTTTATAACTTGAAACAATCTCACAATGTTTTCAGATTGCAAACTGTCTCCTCAGCCTACACAGAGCATCAGAAATTGCATACCATATATCTGCTGGCCTCACTCCCCGAAGAGGAAGACTCTGCTCTGTGTCTTTTCCATATGACTCTATCTCCCATGATCTTTGTTCCACATGGTGGAGAAAAAACCAGAATCAGGCTCTCAGCACTGGGCCAGGTTCCAGCCGGGGGCAAGAAGCCATGAAGTGCATGCTCTGCCAGCAGACTGGGCCACTTACAGAAACTCAGGCTTGAACCAGCATCTTGTGAGGGGCAACACCTGCATATCCCTGGCCTTGGAAGATCACCTCTCCTGCCCTAAGGCTCCTGCCTATACTTCTCAACTTTACTTCTGGCCTGCTGTGCCTTAGTTATTCTCTTGGCTTTTCCAATCTATAGCCCCCATTCCCACCAGCTAGGCACTTTGGATTTCCTCCAGGTGGAGCCCATTTCCTGCCTGGCAGCAAATAGCAAATAGGAAGACAGAGTGCCAGAGTGGCTTTCTCTCCTACAGGGCCAATAGTCCTGGGGCTCCCTATGTGCAGCTCTGTGCTAGGCTATTTCCAGACCTTAGCTTCCCCACAAGCCGTGAAGCTGGTGCTATTTACTGTCTCTGTTTTACAAATGAGGAAACGGAACTGGAAGCTGGGACAGGAAAATGATACTGGCGATCCCAAGGCTCAAGGGAAATTTGCTCAGGTTCCTGCTGAGTTGCCCTGGATCACAAGGCTTCAGACTTTGTATCTGTGCCTTACACTGGCCCCATCAGATCCCTAAAGGAGACAGAGCCCACACACACAACAATCCCAGCAGACCCCTACTGATTTCCCCCTCTGATAACCAATAGCCCAGCTTCTTCTTGAGGCTCTTGAAGGGGACTCTGAATCCCCGAGAAAGCTGTAGATCTGGGGAGAAATTAATCCCATGTTACTTGTCAGCAGTGGCGCAGACTCCTTGCCGTTGCCTAGGTTACCTGCTGGAGTTTAAGCCACCACCAATCACTCCCCTATTTACCTTGAGTAATCACACTGGCCTGGCTCCCGCGGGGGCTGTGCTCAGCCTCCCTGTGTCCCTGAAGTAAGTCAGGAAGTTGGGGAGCATTTCTGGGGGCGATGACTTGTAAGCGGTGGGGAGGCAGCTCCAGAGGGCAGTCTGAGGACAAAAACCACCACAGAGGACCACTCAGCCTTAGGGGAAAAGACAGGCTCATTCTCAATGGCATTCCCTTGTGGAGAAATTTCAACTATCACTCAGAAGGCCAAAAATGCTGCCAGGCAAAGCATAATTATAAGTTGCATTATTTGGGCTATTCAAAGGGGAAGCGTGAGACCTGAGAAAACAGCTGTCCCATATATGAAGGGCTCTGTTTCATTTTTCATGCTTTTATAAATTACACAGAAAGGCGGCAGAGGGCAGGGTCTCCTCTTCTCATCATACTGCAGAGCGCTGGCTAAGCCCAAGATCTGTGGGCCAACCTGACCTCGAGCCTGCACCCCACCTGCAGCTCTGGCTTCCAGTGTGGGTGCACTTTAATGTCCTGTAGGGGTCACAGATGACTGGCGTCTTAGTTACTTTTCTGTCGTTGCTGGGACAAAATACCAGACACCCAAAGTTAGGGGAAGAAAGGTTTATTTGGCTCACAGTTTGTAGAGGTTTCAGTCCACAGTCAGCTGGGTCCGAGGCAGGGTGGCCTGGCAGATGGGCAGAAGGCAGCAAAGTAAGCCAGGAAATCAAGCAAGGTGGCTAACCAGCTTCTTCCTGTATTTTATATCTTATCCAGGCTACCTGGCTTTAGGGTGGGCAGTACCCCTACCCTTAATCCTAATACCCTTAATCCCAGCAGCACATCCTTGATCCCAGCAGAACCCTGCCAAACCAATCAGTGGACTAATTTAGTAACCACAACTCAAGATTCAGCCACCTCTTACCACATGAGGCCCTGAGGGTACATCTAGACACAAACCATAACAACTGGCCATGTGGCGCTCACTGGGCTACTGTCTGAAATACGTCAGGGCTCAAAGGACACAAAATTTGTAGACATACTAACTTCGGCTCCCTTACCAGATATAAATAGACACAAAATACGACAGACAGACAAACAGGTCAACACCCCTCAAATCCCCTGTGGACCTACAAAGCCTGAATGTAGCAGAGCCATCTAAAGAAGCCTGACTCTCCTGTTAGATCCCTCCACCACCACCATCTGCTCCACACTGAGTCCTGCCCTCATTTGTAAGACTAAAGCATTTTCTCAGGCCATCATTTCTTCCATCATGGTGTCCATGTTATCTTTCTTTGAAGGCATAGCTGTTCCTGCAGATTAATCCCAACTGGCCACTTGGTGTTCCAGGAGTTGGGATTTCACAAGCCTCATGGCACTTAAGGACCAGGCCTCCGTTCCTCGAGCTCTGCAGGCCTTCTCATCCTCCTAACGGGAGGATCAAAGGGGAACGTGCGCATGAAAGCATCTTGTGACCAGGGAGGCCTGCGTACATGAAAGGGCTCGGCAGGGTCCTCTGAACTGGGTCACGGTGAAGCCAGTCCAGGTGCAGCACTCTCTCTGTCCACTTCTTATTGTCAAGGGCCTGCTGGGTCTGTGGGTCCAGGCCGCCTACAGTCAGGCCCTACCCTGGTTCCCAGGCAAGATGGTGCTGAGCTTGCTTAACTCTGTACCTGCTTCTCCAAGATCAATGCAAGAGCTGCAGCAAGTAGGTAAGAGGAACACAGACTATACTGCTCCACCTTCAGGAGCCACCAAAGGGAGGTGTGTGCAGGTAAAGGCTGAAGGACGTGAGACGGAAGGTTCTGCTGGGCAGTGGTACTTCTGGAAGCTCCAGCTGGAAGCCAGATACTGATATGGATTTATGAAGCATTATCACACAGGGATGAATCAAATACATCCTAAAAGTTAGGACCGCCTGACCCTCAAGGAGCTTCAGCCACGTCACCTGACTTTGGGGAACGTCAGGCCTCTGCCAAGATTCCAGGTGGCAGGATCACCATCCTCATTTGGACTTCCTGCACTAGCTTTAGGGCTCAGACTCTATCTTTCTTCCTTCGAGGGCCACCTCACCTGGGTGTCATCATGGGCTTCCCAGCGGTATTCTGGCTCTGAGCCCACCTCCTCCCACCTTCCACCAAGCCAGACCTGAGCTCCTGGCCTGAGGACATCCCAGACTCTCCAGGGCTGATGTCTTATGTGCTTCCACTATGTTAGGCTCTGGCAGCCAAGAGTCTGCATTCGCGCACTGTCAAGCTCTGCTTGGACCATGGAAGCCTATCTGGTTCAGCTAGCCCGCCGAGTCTGCTGGTCCCAGCCATGTCTAGCTGGGCCCTACTCCAAGACCGACAGCTCACCTTTCTGTTTGGAATCCAGGCTGCTTTTAGAGTCCTTCTGATAATACATGCATGAAGAAGCACATCACAACAGCGACATATGCATAACCATGTTCACAGCAACACAATTTATAATAGCTAAGTCTTGGAAACAACCCAAATGCCCAACAACTAATGAATGGCTGAGGAAGATGTGGTTTTTCTACACAATGGAGTACTACTCTGCCATAAAAAAGGATAAACTAGAGACATTTGTTGGTAAATGGATGTACCCTGAGAACATACTCTTCAGTAAAATAAATCAGACACTCATGAGTACACATCAAATTGTTTCTCTGATATAAGAAACTGTAAGTGTAAATAAGGACAAAGAGGTGTAATAGAGATCATGTAAAAGAAAGATAATATTCAAAAGAGAAGAGAACTAGAAAGGGAGAAGGGGGAAAAGAAGGAAGGGGAAAACCAAAAGAAAAAAAAAAAGAAGGAAGGGAAAAAGAAAAGAAAGGAGAAAGGGAAAAAATGGAAAAAATGTAAATAAACCTGCTGCAAATAGGGAAGGGAGGGGGAACGGAAGGGAGGTGTGGGGAAAAGGGGGGAAAACCAAGATAAATCATCTACAGGTACAAAATAACCATGATGAATGTGATCATTATGTATACAATGTACCAATACACGTTCTTGGTACAAAAAAGAAAAAGAAGCACATCACAATAGACCGAATGCTTCTAGAGTACTGTATAACATACCCTGCTTTTAGAATACCAAATGGATCAACAGGATTGTGTGTGTGTTGTAAAATTATATACTCATAAAATCCAATAAGAGAACAAATGATAGTAGCATGTAGTATAAAAGTTTCTGGAAAGGAATAATTATAACTAACATTTATTGAGCTTAATAGTGATTTTTAAGCTTCTTTAAAACTTCTGCTGGCTTCCATTGCTCTTAAGATGAAACCGAACTTTTTACCAGGCTTGCCAGGTTCTGCATGGCCTGGCCTCTACAAGCCACTCCAGCCCACCTGTGCCACCGTCCCTGTTGGCTTAAAGCTCCCGTCACTTTCTTACGTCCCTCGAATCTACCGCACTTTCTCCTACTCTGGGGCTTTCGCACAGCTGTTTCCTCTCTCTCACACACTTGCTGCATGGTTCCTGTTCCACCACAGTTCACTTCACACTGCACCTCTGAGGCCATTTCCTCTGGGAAGTCTTCCCTAGCCACTCAGTCTCAGCTCCTGACAGTCACAGTCCGGTTCTATCCTTCAGAACAGAACAGCAAAGCAGACTTTTATTTGGAGTATTATTTAAAGAATGAATGCATCTGCTCCTGAACTACAAGCTCCGGGAGGGCAGGACAGCATGTGTTTTGGTTCACCGTAACACATGACTTACCAAAACTCAGCACGGTACCAGACACGTACTATCGCTCAGTAAATATCAGCCGAAGAGACTGGATGAATGCCCAAATGGGTTGGTCCCTGGAATTCCTTCTCAATGTATAATCTTATTTCATCTTCAAAGTAGCCTTGCAAAGTAGGGTTACAGACAGTGTTAAGGTTTTTACAAGTGTTAAACAATTTGCCCAAGGCCACAGCTGTACAAAGTGGCAGAACCAAGATTTGGACCCAGGTCTACACGGCTCTAAAGCTTGCAACTCTGCAAAATTTGGCCCTAGACAGGCAGTGGAAGACATCTCAAACACTGACCTGTTCCCTTTGTTTCAGAGTACACACTTCCAGAGGGTGAGCACAGAGGGAAGGAGAGTTTTTTCTCTTCTACACACTTGGATCTGAGCCACAAAGAGATGAGGGCATCCTAGATTTTTTTATGGTATTTTTCAAAACAAATGTCAATAAGTCCCCCAGGTATCTCTCAAGAATTGAAGCTCCTTCTCACCTTCCCTCTCCCTTCTAGGGTACTCCTAAGGCCTACACTATGGTATGATTTGAACTCTATGTGAATGAGAAAGAAATCTGTGGTATCACCGCACTGATAAGTCAGAGTTGATCTGTTACCTTACCTAACATTGACAATAAGAATGTAAGTCCAAAACTGCAGACCAACAGGCCTCCTTGCATAGTCTTTTCTGAATTAATCTAATATTGTCTTACTACCTTCTATGAAGCTATGGTTATCCTAAATTGCTACTGAAACATGCACTTGTTTATCTAAACTTGCCAAACGCTTGCCTGTGCTATTGTTGCTTTCCCTTAGATGTCGTCAACTGGTGCTCCTCAGTGTGGGTGAAGGCCTGAAAGTAGACGCCCCTCTTATTAGGAGGAAAATACTTGGGCATCATTTGATGACTCTCTTTAGCCAAGCTCACAGGAGTCTGAAGTTCCATGAGCAAGATGATCTTGGAACCTGGTGGTGTCCAGGGGACCTCAGTGTCAACCAATGTGCAAATTCGGGTAAACTCCTCAGGGGGAGGGTTCTGCTCCCTCATGAAGTACTTGGCTAAGTGCTTTGGTGATGGAGTCTGCTAACTGCATTACTGCAGGTAACATCTGACCTTTCTAATAACCGCTCAAGCTGCAAACCTGTTACTAAAGTCACCATGTTATCAGGAATTATTTGACTCTGTGCAAAAACGTTAATTTCATGCTTTGTAAACACATCTCTTGTAAAAGACCAACCTGTCTATAAAAATTGCTTTTGACATCCCCAGGATAATCTTCAGGGGAAAGGGGGAAAAAAGGAGTATCATGTTAATCAGTTTCTACAGACGTGTGCTTTTTTTTTTTTTAATAGCAAAAGAGACGTACCGACATCAAAGTTCACCACAAAGGGAGAGAGATACCCAAATCAGTGAAGTGTGACTTCTAAGATTGCTAAAATTCTTGCAGGATCACTGTACACATTCACTGAGGTGCAAGGAATGCAGCAGCCTGGGAACGGCACATACTTTGGACTGACTGACTGGTTGCATCTTAGGTGGCTCTGAACATCTCACTCTGGTGGCAAGGAAAAGGTGACCTGGTGACGAGACATTCTCCCAGGCTCACCCGGAGATCACTACTGGGGCCAAGACTCAAACCACGGCCCCGATTCCCTGGGTGGTATGCTTGCCTGGAAGCCATGGGCACTCAGCAAAAAGGGGAAATCTGGACACTTCTAAACAATGAGGAGAGGGACACTATCATCCTCTTGGCCAGATTTCCCAAGATGCTCTGTGTTCGCCACCTTCACCTTCCACCCTGATGGGGACAAGAAAGCCGCTGAAGAAGCAGACTGCCCAGTTCGATCCCAGAAGCACTTTTGGACATCTACATACAGCACTTCTCACACCTGCTGCCACCCTCAGTTCCTCCTGCCTCTTGCCCCAGAGGAAGCGACATGCTCAGAGCAGGAACCTCTGAGAAGCTTTTGACCCAAAGCAGTCACAGCTACTCCACTTTGCTTTACATATTCAACTCATATTGCAAATCTTTATACTCCAGAATTTACATGTTTCATACTCATTTTATTTTAATAAAAATATCGTGAAGCAAGGTGTGGTGGTGCATGTCTGGAATCCCAACACTCTCGGAGACTGAAGCAAGAGGATTTTAAGTTCGAGTCCAGGCTGAGCAACTTAACAAATTAGCAACTTAGTAAGACTTTGTCTCAAAACAACAACAACAAACAAACAACAACAACAACAACAATAATAAAAAATGGGATAAGGATGTAGCTCAGTGGAAAGGCCCTGGGTTTACCTCCCAGAACGGCAAACAACAGAAACAAAATAAACAAACACGGTCTCCTTCTCTTCTCCAAACAGCTGAGCGCACCTGAGGCTGTGAGAAGGAGCACCTCGTTCGCCCCCATGAACTCCGCGTGAACGCCCCACACAGGCCTCGCTCCGCTGAGCTCAGTGTCAGCAGAAGGTGCCAAGGCCCACAGAGGACCAAAAGGCAGGCAACCAGCTGTGGGACTCGGGGCAAGGAGACACCAGTCACAGGCTGGGGCCGGGTGTTCCAGAAGGAAGGACAGGTTGTGTGTATCCTTTTTAAAAGTGAGGTTCCTGCACTCCTTAATTTTATTTTCCCTCACTGAAGATTAAGTTGGAAAAGAGGAAAGCACAAAGGACGAAATTAAAATTCCCTACAGAAAAGTGAGAAAAAGGTACACAGATCTCTCTGTAACTCATAACCTCATCTGAAAACTACAATTAACTCACCAAAATAAAAAAATTAAAGAAATCTTCCATAATCCCACCATCCACTGGTCACCACTGATAATAATTCCACGATTAGCCTTTTTGTCTGGTTTCAGTACACGTCTCTGAAAACTGAAGACTTAATTGGAGGCCTGGAACCAGCTTTCTTCACCTATCGAATGTCAAGAGAAACGTCCTGTTAATAAAAATTCTTTGCGAGTATTTTTGGAGGGCATTATATCCCATTGCTGGCTAGTTTCCTGCTATTAAAACCTTCTTTTCATGTTACATACAGTTTACTTCAGTAAGAAATAGTTTCAATGAACACCCTGTGTATAGGATATTCACATTTAGGGTTATCCTCTCAGGCAGGAGTCAGAGAAAGAAATTCCCTGATTCTTTTTTTAAAAGTTCCTGTTGCATGTTAACAAATTTGTTTCTTGATGGAAGTAGAGGAAGGTGGGCAAACTTTTTTTTTTTAATAAGATTGAAAAATGTCTCAATAGAAAAACACTCTGTGACTGTAAAGTGCCTAATTGGTGATTTTCAAATACAAGGCCATCTGGGAGCTAGGTAAGGGGGTCCAGAAACTCCAAGTGCCACCTGCCTGCAAACGGGGGTAGGTGTTCCATCCAGCTGTCTTGCGTCCCTGACGCTGCAGTGCGAAATGATCTTTGGGGAGAGGCACAGTAAACCAGGACATATGGGACTGTCTTTTCTAAAAGGAGGCTGTTCACTCTTCTCCTAGGAGGGTAATAACTTGGGAAATATGCATAAACCATTGCTGCTAGGATATAAACAGCATGAAATTATCCAAACTCAGAGCCATTAAAGATGCACATTGTGAATTTAAAATCAAAACACTCTATAAATTCACAGCAAATCTGCACATTGAGAAAGCAGCCCGCACACTGTAAAAGCGGTTGTTGGTTTAAAGTCTGTCGTCAGAGCTCCTGACTATATTCTCTGGGTGGGCATGAGTATGGAGTGAGTGGGCTTCTTCTGTGGATGCCTTGTCACCACTGGAACATGGAAGAAGCGATGAGGCCCCTCTCAAATCTAACCCACTGATGGGTAGCTTCGCCATTTGTTCTGGATAAGATGTGTCCAAATTCTCCCCCATGAATCTAAAGATTGCCTGACATACTGATTTTTTTCTTATTTGGGGCACAGGAACAGCAAACTACAGGCTTGACAAGCTTCACAAGGCTTTCTACAACCCTTCCCAAAACATAAATAATGCAACAACGGGGAAACATGTAAGGATTAGAAAACTCATTGAGAAATCTTACTCTATAGAAATCATGCTTGCTGGCCACTTTACTGTTTCCCTTAGAGAACAGGAAAGAACAACTGCCCATCACTGCTCCTAGCATGGTCCTGAAGTGGGGTCAGGAAGGGAACTGTGCCTTTTGGTCCCACTGACCATCATTTCACATCCACAGGAGGTCAGAAGAAAGCCCACTCTTCCACAGTCAGCATGGGGAGCCCACAGTATGGGGCTGTGGGTTTTGGCTCTCTCTGAGGACAGCGATGGGGTCTGCATTGCTCAGCAATGCAATTAATTTCATCAGAGGAAGGCTGACACGATGCTCATTTATCCTTGTCTTGGACAGAGACTAAAGGATGGAGGCAGACAGCCAAAAGCCCTTTGACTTTTCCCTGTCCCTTGGTATTCTAAAAATTCCACCTCATCGCCTTGTGAAGATATTTTGTACCAGCCTACTAAGTTGAATAATCTCCACAGAAAGACTGTAGGAAGAGTAAAAAGAACACCACTTTGCCCTCTGCCTAGATTCACCGATTGTTACTATTTCACCATATTTGCTCTGCATTTTTCACTGAATCACGTGAAAGCACCTTACAGACACTGTGACACTTGGCCACCAAGTACTTCAGCATGTACCTCTCAAGCAAAAGAATATCTTCCTACATAGTCAAAATTCCATGAGAACACTGATATGAATTACTCCCTGACAGACTCTATATCCAAATTTCCCCATCGATCCCCACATTACATTTATTTTTTAACAGACATATAATTCACAACAGAAAATGTACCCTTCTAAAGTGTGCACTTCAGTGGCTTTTATTATTCTCACAAAGTTATGCAAACGTCACCATTATCTAACTCCATATTATTTTCATCATCCTCAAAAGAAGCCCTGCATCTATTATCAATGCTGCGATTGCAATATTTGTGTCCCCCTAGAATTCCCACATTGAAATCGTAATCCCAAGGTAATAATATTGGGAGGCGGGGCCTTTGAGAGGTGATTTAAGTCAAGAGAGCTTGAATTAGGGTCCTCATAAGAGACTCCAGAGAGATCCCGCTCCCTTCACCACGAGAGGACGCGGCAGGAAGGTACTGCCTTGTGAAACAGGCGCCGAATCTGCTGGTATGCTGATCTCAGACTTCCCAGTGCCCAGAAATGTGAGAAATAAATACACTTATAAGCTACTTGGTTTATGGCATTTTGTAACAAATAATGGCTAGCTCAAATAATGGACTAGTTACTCCCCATCTCTCCCACTTCCAGTCCTCATACGTCATTTGTCTACTTTCTGTGTCTATGGATTTGCTCATTCTGAACATGTCACACAGCAGAATCATGTATGTGGCTTCTTTCCCTTACTACAATGCTTTCAAGGTGCATCCATGTTGTAGCATGTACCAGCACCGCGTTCCATTTACAGCTGAATTATGGTCCCTACTACGGATATACCACATACTGCATATCAATTCATAAACTGATAGCACTTGAGGCATTTCTGCCTTTTAGCTACTGTGAAAAACGCTGCTATGAAAATTTATGTTCAAGCTTTTGTGTGGCCTTGTGCTTCCACCTCTCTCGGGTATATAACTAGACAGGAGGTGCTGAGTTGTACAGTAACTCCACGCTCGACTTCTGAGGAGCTGGCTCGCTGTCCTCCCAAATGAGTGCGCTGCCTTACAGACCAGCTGCCAATATCCGAGGGCTCCAGTTTCTCCGCATCCCCACCAGCACCTGGTATTGTGTGTCTCTCGACTGCTGGTATAGTTATTTCCCCCCTCGAACCAGGATTCAGTAGGATTCTGCATCCTTTGTTTTCTGGTGGATGACTTCACCAGGCTTCTTTTGCCTTTCCTAATGTTATCACAAAAGAGGAGGAGGGGTAGGAGGGGAAGGAGAGGAAGGAGAGGAAGAGGAGGAGGAAGAGAAGGAAGAGGAGGAGGAGAAAGAGGAGGAGGAGAAGGAGGAAGAGGAGGAGAAGGAACAGGAAGACGTACAAGGTTTCTTAAAAGTCAGAGGTGTCACGTTCTAGGCAGGAGACTGCCAGTTAATGTTACTGACAACAGCTCAGATGCGCTCCTTGTCACAGGGAAATCATGACAAGCAGCACTGAGTGCAATACAACTAAGGCCTTGAGAGACTGCCAGTGACTCACATGAACCGTCGCTTCCCACTTATGGACCCTCCTTCCCAGCTCTTCCTCCCATCTCATCTCGCCCGTCCCCCTATACTGCAGATGCCTCACTCAGTTATCATTCCTGTTTTGTACTCAAAGGCTCACAGATCTGAGGTTCATTCATTCATTCCTTTTTTTTTTTTTTGAGACAGAGTCTCACTATGTAGCCCAAACTGGCCTTGAACTCTTGGCTATCCTCCTGCCTCAGCCTCCAAAGTGCTGGGATTACAGGCATGCACCACCACACCCGGTTTTCATTCATTCATTTCTGAACAATAACACGAAACATCCACCAACAGCCAGGCTCTGTGCTACACTCTGGGGCCACAACACTGAGTTAGGTAACAGGAGCTTCCTCTGTGAGTTTCAGTTGGGCACGAAAGATGATTACTGTCCAGCAGCAACAGAACTTAGTACCACCACCCCGAGGGGATCCCGGCGATGGCCGCGGGTGACGTTCACAGACGGTGTGGCATGGGGACCTCTCGCTCTCTCTATCCTATCAAGCAGCAGGAGACACAAGCCTCAAGCAGTGGGAGTAAAACTCTTGCCTGGTAGAGGATGGGCAGTGGAACAGATTTCTCCTTGTTTGGTAAATACAGAGCTGGGCAAAAATGCTGTCCATCTCTGGGTGTCCAGGGGCCTCCACTCCTGAAAGACAGGAAGTCTGAGCAAGACACTCAAGGGATGCAGGCCTTAAGCAGCCTCCCTGAAGTCCCTGATCTGCTGGCCGGTACCAAGAGACCAGGACCCGGCACTTCTGGGCCTCGGTTTCTCCACCTGTAAGATGAAAGGGTTGGACTAATGGTTGTTTTCAAATTCAAACCCACTTAGCAGCCATTAAAACTTCCTTTCTCTGCCAAAAACCAAAGAGAAGGCAAGAGTTAATGAACTTCCATGGTGTCTCATAAAATTGACGGTGTAAGAGCCAGGCATGACGGTACATACCTGCAATCCCAGATACTTTGGAGGCTGAGGCAGGAGGATCACAAGTTCAAGGCCAGCCTGGGCAATTTAGCAAGACCCTATCTCAAAATAAAATTAAAGGTGCTCCCTGGGCTCAACCCCCAGTTCCAGGGGGAAAAGTGTCAGAAATCTCTACTGACCTGTGAAGTCAAATTCTTCCCTCATACACCTAATTTAACACTCCCTAGCAGATGTTAATAGGGCCATCCCATTACTCATCCCTGAAAGAGGGTAAAGGAATGGCTGGTACTCACAGTTTCTGCACAGGCTGGTTCACAGAGCAATATTTATACATTCTCTTTAACCTCTAAGATCTATTATCAGTTAATTAAATTGTAATTGTTTTATACATTGACTTCTGGTTGTGATGAGCATCTAAATTTACAGATCCACAAGGCTGCAGTGACTTGTGTGAAGAAGCCAAACAATATTCACTTAAAAGAGCATTAAATTGTGCTGAACCATCATGAGCGGTCAATAAGGGCTTCATGTGAAACAGAATTTAAAGGGATGGTATTTGCTATTTCCCTCCCTTGAAAAACATTATGCTTTTAAAAGTTATCTTCTACTCCTGAATTCATTGTGGCTAGAGTGGTTTTGACAATTTTCTGACCTGCTCAAAATGAATGATTATAAAACTTTATCAAAACTATGTGCATGAAGGGTGTGGGGCATCCTGGATTCTGCCACTGTCACAAAGGGAAAAGAGACAGGAGACTAATTAAGTACCAAAGGCTCCGCCAGAAACCTCGGTTCCAGAGGCATAATCTCCTTTGCCAGGCGCAGGGCTGATGACTGGCTGTGCGCTCCCGCCAGCCGCCTTGGCCTAATCCTCCCTCCTCAGCAAGAAGCATTCCAGCAGTGCTGGAGTAATAATGTAATTATAGATGGCAAACGCTTCAGCCGTGAAGGATGAAACCTAGGAGCCTTTTAGATACAGGCAAGAGAATCAAAGCCACCAGAGGGTGGGCCTTTTATTTGGGGGAAGGTGTGGCTGGAACTGTGTCTGTCTTTTATTTTGCTAAAGTACACAGTCATACCCGGTTATCCTCAGGGTAATGCTCCAACACCCCCAGCAGATGTGTGAAATGGCAGATTGTGTGAAACCCTATATACTATATTTTTCCTACATGTACACATCTTAGTGAATTTTAACTTAGAAATCAGGCACGCTAAGAGATTAACAGGAATAGTTAATAAAAAATTGAACAATTACAATACTGTACTACAATAAAAATTATTTAAAACTTATGAATTGTTCACTTCTGGAACTTTCTGCTTCATATTTTTACACTGCAGTTGACACTGGGTAACTAAAGCCACAGAAAATGAAACCTCGGATAAGGGGTGACACTGTATACACTTCTCAGAGGGGAAATAACAGCTTCTAAGCAAGAGAGCAGCAGGATCAACTAGGCCACAGTGGCTTCTGTACTCAGTAATAAACAAACAAAAGAGCCTCACTGTCCTTTACCCCAAAAGGTCAATTTTGTTTTGTTTCTTTTCGCTCATGTTTCCTTCGTAGATCTGGATGATGAGGCCCTCTCTGTTCTGAAAGAGAAGCTAAGGATTACCGGGCAGAGGCTGTGGCGCGGACATTTCGGATCACAGTGACTAGTACACAGAAGGTGCCCAACGAATGCTTGTTGGTGAGTATCTGCTATATCCCATGCTGCTGTTTTAGTCTAACTTTTCTAATTTCAGCTTGGAAGGAAACCATCTTGTCGAACATGCCGAGTACCAGGGCTGATGGCGTGTGTAAGGATCACAGCAACCAAAAGCCAAAGCTATGCTCAGGAGCTACGGCTCCAAACAGCATTTCAGATGCCTCGGGGTTTGACAGAGGCGACACGGGACAGCCTGAGAAAGGGGTGGGAAGAGCCTACTCGGCTGGGCCCAGCCAATGTCCCTTTCAACCAGGGACTCGCCCCTACTTATGTTCTCTGCTAGACCTTCATATAAAATAGTGTGAAGAAAAACTTCTTCCAAGTGGATATTTATATAGTCTTAAAGCATCTCCCACTTACTAACTTGGAAGGAGAAAACAGTTAACTTTCCACTGGAGAACCTGGCAGACATCAGCGTAAGTAGGAGATTCAAGTTCCACAGCAGTAACAAGGACGTCAGCTGCGTCCCAAACGGAGGCACACTGAGAAGGACCTCGGACTCTCGCTGAATCTGGCAAACTCATTGTAAAAAACCATCAGACGAAGCCAAAGTGGGGGTGCTCCACAAAGCATCTGGCTATTCTTTTTAGAAGAGTCAAGGCCATGAAAAAGAAAGAAAAGACTGAGGAAACAGTACAGATTGGAGGAGACAAAGCAGGTATGACAACTTAAGGTAAAACAGGACCTGAGATTGGACCCTGGGACAGAGAAAAGACCATCTGTGGGAAAACTGCTGGTATTCCGACAAGGTCTGTATGTAAGTTCATAATCTCATTTCAGTGTCAATTTTATGGTCCAGAGATAGCAGACTATGGTGACGTCAGAAGTTAACACTAGGGGAAGCTGAATGATGGGTACAAAGGGTTATTTCTGCAACTTTCTTTGTAAATCTAAAATTATTCCAAAATAAAAGTAACGAAAAGTTTTTGCTACTAAATAAAATTTAACAAATCACTGTTCATGAGAAATATAATTGTACTTTTGCTTGGATTGACTTTCAAACAAGACAGGCAGGCCTTCCTGGGGGCCAACAGTGATTCAATCTCACCATCAAAGAAGAGTTTGGAAGAGTCCCGAGAGCAAGGCCGTGATGCCCTGCCCCGCCTGGAGGGAAAACTCGAAGAGCAGGGCATAAGGATCACTCACAGTGAGGGCAGGCAGACCACTCTGCCCTAGTGCCAAGAAAGCACAGAAACCCCACCCCCCTTAAATCAATGACCAGGCAGATTGCTGTCCCTTTAATCCAGGGAGCAGAGTCCCGAAGACTTCATCAATCTCTTCCTGATGTGAGTCTCCCTGGGGAAGTCACATAGCCTGAATTTATGCTACAGAAAAGGGTCAGAACCCCTGTCCTCCCAAGTCAACTGACTGCTGTGTGTGGATTTTAATGTGATCCATTTATAAAGCCCACTCCATTTCTCCTGGCAATACCCAGTTACTCCCTAGAGAAGACCAAGCAGTGATGGAAAACCGCTCGACAATATACGGTAAAGAAGGAGAGAGTACCGTGACGTTTGGGGAAAGGGCAGAGCATCTCAGCAGGCTCTGAGAGCACTCGGAGGTGTGCTTGTCCCTAAAGGTGCCTGGATACGAATGGGAGAAAAGGGTTGGACGGGATGGGAATCTGGATAGCGGCCTGAGTCAGGCCAGGTTTCATCTGAAAAATCGTGAAGAATTTTGCATCCTACTCCATAACATACTCAAATTTACTTTCATATAAAAATTGTGGTCCTCCTCAGCGCAGGCCTTGAAAAGACAGGTTCTAGCCATTCTGTGGAGTCCCATATCTGCCCGCACACATCCCAACTTCCAGAAGCACAATGCAAGCGGCCTGAAAAATGTTAATTTATGTTTACTGTCTCAGTGTGTTCTCTTAATGCAAAGCAGTGTTCTAAGAGAGATTTTTAAAAACAGATTTAAATCTTAAAAGCAAAAATGTATCTGCAAAATCCAGTCATCCAGAAACCCTTACTCCCTAATGATGCCAGGCAAATGAAGCATCTCTCCACGAGGAGGCTGTGTTAAGACCCCAGGAAATCTACACTGTACATATATTAGTCACGCATGGGGAAATGACACTCACCCTTTCTTTTCCTGTTATGAAAATTGTGGGTTTGGTAAAAGTCCTAGGGGTCCTTTTCTTTTTTCAAGAGAGTACCTGAACTGCTGAGAATAGATTACCTCTTTCTTAAAGTGCTATTAAAATCCCATATTTGATCCCTTTCTTTCTTTGGAAGCCAGGATTCTTGTTAGGGATGTTTTGGTCCTTGGGCTACTTAGTGAACATCAGACTCCGTGATTTTACATCTCTCCTTCTCTAGAACCCGCCTCTGATCCTGGGAGCCAGGTTTCACCACCCGTGAGTTCTTGAGGTTTGTGGGAATGGTGTAGTCCTCAGTGCTGAGTGGAGATTTGAGACGTATTTCAGAGTATGGAAGCCTCCTGACACAATGACAGGTTTAGAGCAAAGCGCTCCACCCGAAGGAGGCACGGAAGGTTGCCCCGGTGACTCCTACTGAAGCGTTAGGAAAGGCTGCTTCTTTCTGCTGGGAGAGCCGAGCTGCAGGAAGGAAGCCAGCACTGCTCAAGTCTCCCGAGGCCACGACAGGAAGGGAGGGTCTTTCCAGCAGAGGCAGACGCATCACAACCTAAGGACCCAGCCTTGCCTAAGGGTGGTACGCCCCAGTCTTTCCAATAACAAACACCAATGCATTCCTGTTTTGGT
This sequence comes from Hystrix cristata, assembly GCA_004026905.1. Classification (NCBI taxonomy): domain Eukaryota; kingdom Metazoa; phylum Chordata; class Mammalia; order Rodentia; family Hystricidae; genus Hystrix; species Hystrix cristata. Next base: position 39,051 of record PVJO010001972.1, on the reverse strand, counting down.
GGGAGCTACTTTGAAATGATTTTCTATCATTTACAACCAAAAGAGTCTTAATACAAACTTTTTTTTTTTTTCAGTACTGGGGACTGACATCTTTAAAAAAGAGAAAACATTAGGAAGGCAGAGACAAAATGGGTTTGCAAGGGACAATGCACAGTGCTGTTTTTTAAAAAACATAAATAGCCAATGTTAAAAAATTCAGAAAGTGCTCTTAAAGATATAAACGCCTAGCTTCTCTTGGACAGACTGTGTTCCTGCAGGGCATTGCTGGCAGGGCTACACTGGCAGCAAATGTCTCTAGGTGTGCGGGGTGCACAGATGGGGGGGGGGTGTTTCCTCAGACCTGCTCCTTCTCCCAGCCCTCTTCAGTCTCACACATGGAGGTGCCTCTTAGTACGGAAGCCTGCCTGAAAGCCTCTAGGGGGCTGTGTCTGTTACCTTTGAGAAGGAGAAGATCTGGGAGCTCAGGCATCCAGCACCAGGGCCCTCCTTGGTCAACCTCCTGCTCCAGATGTGAAGCCACACAGCCAGTGTGCAGTTCTAGCACTCTGGCAGGTGGAGGCAGGAGGATCACAAACAAGTTCACGCTCAGCCTGGGCAACTTAGCGTCTTAACAAGACCCTATTTCAAAATAAAAAGAGCTGGGGATGTAGCTCAGTGCTAAGGCCCTCGGTTCAACCTGCAGTACCACCCAAGAAAAGTTACATGGCTACTAAGAAACGGAGGCTGGTCTGGGGATGGATGCAGAACTCTGTGGACAAACTAAATCCACTGGAAAGCGCACTTTTAGAAGTGACCTTCGTGGTATGTGGATTATATTCGAATGACGTGGAAAGAAGGAGGGACAGAGGAGGAGGGTTTCTTTAGGGTAAGGCTGGATGAGACTGTGACACCTACAAGGCCTACCCTCAGTAACTTCCCAGTTCCTCTTTCAGTGCCCTTGTCCTCCTCCTAAGGAAAGGCCCAAGCATTCAGCCAGCCACCAGGAGGGGGAAAGTAGAAGCCAACCAGATCTGGGGGCAGGAAACCCTGCTTTGTCATTTCCTGGTCATGTTACCTTGCACAAATCAATTTGAATCTTGGGTCTCAAAGTTCTTACCATAAAATAAAACTGATAGCCGCTGAGCAGCTCAGGTCAAGGACGTTTCTGACCAACAGCTGAGACAACATATGTGAAAACATCTTTTTAAACTCAAAGGGTCATGTGAGGTACAACAGCTTCATGACCCATGATATACATCTCTGTACGTATGTTGGCACAGATTGCTGATCGATTATAACATTTCTTTTCATGGCAGCAGACATTGTTACTGCTTATCCAAAAGTCATTTTCCCAATTTGGAAAAAATGCCAGATTTCCTACACATAACTAAGGGACATATGACGGTGAGCCAGTGCTAGTCTTGCGGTCCCATTTCCCAACTGGAGCCTGGTTCAGGACAGGGCCAGGTGATAGATTCTGCTGGGGATGGAGATAAGGGTCAGAAAAAGATTTTACCACAGGTTAAAAAGTGACCAAAAAAATTACTGCTGCGCTCCTGGCAAGGGCTTCTACAGGAGCCTTCTTCTATCTCTGAAGGAAAGATACAGTCATGCTGCGATGCCCATCAAGAGAGATGAAAAGGACCAGGCTGCTGGGGACGCTGTATAGCTGCTCCATTAGCTGGTGCTGAAGCTACCCTGTCCCTGAATTCTTATTACTTTAATATATTAAGTCCTCTCATTGTGCCAGTCATTTTGAATTGGATTTTTTTGTTTCTTACAGCCCAAACATGCTAATTTACAAACCCAGTGAGGTGTGATATGGCCTTAGACTCTTTCTTAACATAATGCTTCAGAAAGTCATTATCAATTGATCAGAATTACCATTTGATATATAAATTCACTTTTCTGGCATAAGGTACTTTTTTCAAAAGGATATTGGGTGAATTTTTACATTCCTGACTTCAGTTTTATCCCTTTCACATATTCAATATTAATAAAACTTACCTGAAGACAGGCAAAAAACCCTACCAGAATTCTGGGACCAAAAGGGCTTCATCAAACAAAATATCTCCGAGAAAATATTCCTCTGACAATAAGAACAATTCTCCAGGGAGATCTCAATATTTATGAGCGTCTAATATGTATGTAAGAGGCACTGAAGGAGTTAAAGTGATGAAGAAGGAAGACAGCACTGCAAATGATTTTTCAGTATCTCTAAATTCCAGAAAGACATACAAAGACACTGGATAGCAAAACCATGGGAACGGCATGCACAACCAAAGGAGCTATCAGTGGATCTCTGTGAACCCTAAAACACAAGCAGATATAAACAAAACATCACTCGTGGGACCTGTGGATCACTGGTGTCTGCAGGGGAGGAAGCAGGAAGCAGAAGGAGCAGTGGCAGAGTGCCAACACGGCCCCCAGTCATCTGCTGGGAAGGCCACAGACCAGGGCCCAGGTGGGTACAGTGGCCAGCCAGGAAAGCTGCTCTCTGTTAACAACAGGTGCATGGAAGAGGATGGAAGAGGGCCACAGAGAGCAGGACTGAGGGACTGGCATGGTCCAGCCCTATGAACTCTGGGGGCTGACCTGCCACAGCAAAACAAGACCTGTGCTGATCAGGAACAGGGGACACAGAGGGGCCATGGGCTTTTGATAAAAGTGGAGAGAGAAGCAGAGCCTGGAAATCTAAGACGGTAAAGCCACTCTATTTTTAATACTACCCAAAAAGCAAAGAGTAGACTCTAGGATGTTAGAAAAGCCTTTCTGAGTACCCCCCTTCCTTATTCTGCAAGTTCGAGAAAATGAATTTCACTGAAAAATGAAAAAAAGAAAAGTATGGACGACATATCCCATTTTAAATTACTATTTTAAAAAAGACAGGAAGCAGGCTGGGCGTGGTGGTGCACGCCTGTAATCCCAGCTCCCCAAGCATCTGAGGCCAGCCTGGCGACTTAGGGAGACCATATCTCAAAATAAAAAATGTAAAACAGGAAGCAGAATAGCATTTTGACAAACAGTGAAAACACGCTGGGAAGACATTCTCACAAAACAGACCAAACTGCAATCTATTATTTCAGACTTAGTGAGGAGACATTAACAAAATGCTCCAAAATATGAAACAACAATATAAATTAGAATTAGACTCAGAAAGGAGGTGACACTCTCAGCAATGAATTAGAAATTAAATTTTAAAAATCAGCTCACAAATGAAGACTGTGACTAAACTAGAAGAACAAATGATTAAAAAACGAAACAAAACAAAAAACCAGTAATCGTCCAAGTGGGGAAAAACTAAATCAAGAAGAATTGGGGAAAAAAGAAGTAAAGACTAGTAAGAAAGTGATCAGTAGTGAAGATACACAACAAAGATTTAATATACAGACAGGAGGAATTCCTGAAGAAGAAAACTAAAACAAGTGAACGGAAAAAAATCTAAACACTGTAATGAGAATTTTTTTTTTTTTTTTTTTTTTTTGTGGTGCCGGGGATCAAACTCAGGCCCTTGTGCTTACAAGGCAAGCACTCTAATCACTGAGCTAAATCCCCAGCCCCAAAAATTTTAAGAAAAAAATGATGTGAAAGCACGAACTCAAAGAGCACACTGTGTAACTAAAAATATCAACACAAGACAACACTAAGGCAAGAGCAGGCAGATTCTCTAAAAAAGGAGGCAGGGAGGGCAGCAGGGCTGGTGTCTCAAGGACCCGAGGTCCAACCCGAGGGAGCTCCCACTGATGAACAGACACGATGAGAATCATCATGGATCCCAATGAAGAGCAGAGGGTTGCCTCTCCTCTCACCCGGGGACCTGCCGCTCGCATCAAGTCTCAGCTTCCAGTCGCTGATGCGCAGAAAATGAAGAACACCAGGAGTGCATTAACCTGAACCAAGAGTGTGGTCAGCAAAGCCCAGGTGCGGGAAACTCGCCTGGGTCTTCTATAGACTACTACTCTAAGCACACAGGAAGAGGACGGGACCCAGTGAACTCAGTAGATTTAAATATGCGTCAACTTCCAAGATGCACACCTGGGTGATAAATCTCTTTTTTAAATGAAAGGATGGCTATAGAGGTAAATTCCCACTAACACGCTCCTGACAGGGCCGAGGATGGGGCAGGGAAGCATGCACTCCTGTAGTTCCGGTCGGCGGGTTAGGGGGGAGGGGAGAACCTGATGGGACTGCTGGAGAGCCCAGCAGCGCTCCATTTCTTGGCTGGTGGTGGCTGTGAAGGGTTCACCTTGCAATAACTAAACACACAGCTGTTCTGCACAACTTCCTATGGCTTAGTATTTTATTCTGCAATTAAAAGATTTTCTTTAAAAGGGATGGAAAAGAGAAAGGCTTCACATCCGTCCATGGTCTGTGCGGAGAGCTCCAGGATCACGGACCAGATGTATTCCAGATCCAGGGCACAGCCTAAGTGAACAAGGAAGCAGAAATGAAGCGTGGCAGATTCCGACAACAGCAGTGGTCCTGTTTGGTTGCCCAGTGGCCACGAGCAGAAAACAGAAGGTAATAAAACTAGGAAATATTATCCAAGGTCATACTGTCTCATTATGCCAGGAAAAGATGTTGGTTCTTAATGTCTTAGGCAGCAGACAAAGCATAAATGTTTCTGAGCAAGGCTTGACATCTGGATTGAGCTACCCCCAAGGTCATTTCTCACTCCAATTCCTTCCTCTTTCCTAACAGAACTCTGATTTCATCCAATTATCTACCTCACAGGTTTCTGTGTCTGTGTGTGATGCCTGGAGCTCAAGCAGCCATCTTGGAACAACGAGGAACTTTACCCTGGGAAGAACATACTGAGTAGGGTAGAACCAAAAGATTACACAAATATGGGTATCAGATGACACTGGTGAGCCACTGAATGAATTAATTCCACAGATACTCTTCTGCCACAGTTCTTATTATGTGAGCTAATAAAATCTCTGTATCATTTAAGTGACCTGGGTCTTCTATTAATTATAGTCAAAAGCAGCCAAAATTATGCATGGTTTTAAGGGAAAATAATCGAAAAGCCCACAAAGACCCTCAGAAGTAATAGTACACGAAATAATGACTAAAACGCACGTTAGCAGTTCCCAAACCCTTGGAGGTCCAGGGGACTCAGGACCACCAGTTGCCCTGAACAATGTACAGTTCTGCAGAAACACACAGAGGGTTCCGGCAGCCAGCTTAAGTTTACCACTTAATCACACAAGGCTAGCTGGTGTCAAGCTCTTAAAGAAGTTGATCCCAGGGAATGGTGAGAAAAATGAAACGGAAATAAAATTGAACAGTAGCCTGCTGAGGACTCCAGCTGCGTGTGATTGATTTCCACATAATCTCCACTTGTCTCCCTGGAATTTCTTCAGCCGGTCTCTGGCACAGGGTCACACAGGTGGGATGCTGATCACGTGTCAGGTGTCAGGAGAAACATCCCCTTCTCTGCCCCTGAGGGCAGCATCAGCACCCTCTAGATGCTTGCTAGGAATGCAAGTTCCCAGGCTCCACTCACAGCGATCTGGGTTTAACCAGCCCACGTGGAGGGAGGGTAAGGGGAGAACCGGGGATTTCACACGGCTTCCCCAGCGTCACACAGCTGGAGAGTGGCAGAGACAAAGCTAGAAGCTGAGTCTGATTCCCAGTCTACCACCTTTCCTCCCACATCAGGAGGGAAGAACCTCCTGGGGTCTCTGGGGTGGAATTTCCATTCCTGGTGACTAGCGCCCCCATCTTCATCTTTCACATGCGTTCCTCTCGTCCCTCTAGCCCCCACACCACATCTAATTACTTTTAATAACCACCCTAAGTATGGGCTTCTCACTCCACTCTGCTCTGGTTCCTCTGCCAGGACTACCCTGACCGTTGCCTGGCAAATGCACACTCGTCTTCCAGACGCAGCCCAGCACTGCGGTCTCCTGGAAGCTGTTCCTCCTGCACAATGGTGCTGCACAGCTTCTCCCAGCACCTGCTGCATGCTCCTGGGTGTCCGTGCTTCCCATCAGCCGCCTTGCTGCCTGCCAGCTCACTGCCTACCCTGGTACCTTCCCTTCAAGGGAAAGAAGTCTAGACTTGTTTACCAAGTGGATGAACACTGAACTTGCCCAGACCCATCAGTACCAGCTGTCTTCTGGGCTTACAGAACAAACCTGCTGTAGTATTTCCCAAAAAGGCCTTTCTGATGTTGGAATCCCATCTCACTTTTGAGACAAGATGAAATAATTCTCAATACGAATGTGGTCATAGTCATACCAGGAATAAGGCAGGTCACATGACAGCAGGTGAACTACGCAACCCACCTGTCACCAGGCAGTCATTCCGGCCCAGGAGCGCCAAAGCTGTTTAGGAAGAAATGGAGCCTTCTCGTGCCCTGTAGGTCAATGGAAACTGAGCTTGCTGATGTGGTTGGAGAGCTGGGCTAGAGATGCCGTTTCCAGTGGCGCTGCCTCTTACTTGCCCGGGCCGGCCTCTGCCCTGCTCAGGCCTTGACCCTCACCTGTAAAGGCAGGGTGACAGCCAGACACTCTCTAAGCACCCCTGGGTACCCCAGCCTCTCAGCAGTGCAAACGCTTCCCGGGCCGCTGGCTGAAGAGATGGGAACCAGCCTAAGACCCATGTCAAAGAGCAACTTAGAGGAAGAATTCTGAGCCCTAAACTCAGCTACTCCCAGCAACTTCTTGAAATGCCTTTAGACAGCAGTATGCCTTTCATAAAAGATCTTAGAGAGAACATAATAACTTAATAATAACTTTTGTCAAGCACTTACTCTGCAACAGGCACCATTTAAAGAATTAACTGTATTAACTATTTTAATCCTCATAATGACCCTATAATGTGCCACTATTATTGCTCCTATGTTACAAATGAGAAACGTGAGAGGTTAAACGATGAACTCAAGGTCACACAGTTATTAAATGGCAGCAGAGTGGAGCACAGGGGGCCTAATTGTGGACCATGCATCATTAATGATATGCAAAACTGCCTCCTTTGGTGAAATCTCAGAGAAGTGGTTTGCCTGGGAAGGAGCTCAACTCCAGGAACACCTAGGTACTCCCAGCACAGGATCCTACGCTATGGAGTACCTGTGTGAAAACAGGAAGAGCCCAGTGAGTACTGTACTTCTAGTGTGATTTACGGGAGCTTCAAGGCACTCAGAGAAGAGTGGAAGCAGAGAGCAAAAAAGTGGTCTCTCTGTTCAAAGTACAAAGTGATACTGTCAACGACCGTAACAGTGCGCCAGGCATCTTGTCAAGGGCCTTCATTCTTACCTCACTTGTTCACTGTAAGATGGGTACAGATGCTATCATATTTTATAGATAAAGAAAAGAGGTATACAGTGGTGAAGTACCCAGTTCCAAAGTAACATGACTAGTTAAGTGGCAGAGTAGAACGTGAATCTAGATCTGCCTGTGTTAGGGGCCTGTGCACTTAACAAAATGGATTTACTGATCTTTAAGGAAAACAATTCAAACTTTGAAGAATCAAAAAACAAGACAGGCTGGGGATTTAGCTCAGTGGTTAGAGTGCTTGCCTTGCAAGCACAAGGCCTTGAGTTTGATCCCCAGCACCAAGAAAAAAAAAAAAAAAGACAAAAGCTACAGAAGACCAGGGGTGAAAACAATGGACCAGACAAGCTCAAAGGACTTTTGAAAGACAGTGGCTATTCTGCTCCAAGGAGGCTGATAAAGAAGAGGGAGGACTTTTCAATGCATGGGAAATGTCTGGGAGTCTTGGTTGGGTATAGGAGGCATGAAGAATCTAGGAGGCTGGCAAGATTGAGCCAGGATCATACTCTCAGAGAGTGGAGGGTCCTGAGTGCTTGGGCAAAATTCTACACATGATGAGAGTCACTGGGCTTTCAGGAACTGGCCTGGAGGAAAGCAGGAACTAGAAGATCTTTTCCTGGTCATGGGACTTCCTCCAGGAAGAGTTTATACCCCAGGGGATCACGATGATTGTTAACTCTGGAAAAGTCACCTGGGCAGATGCACCACAGAGTATTCAAAGACCAAAAGAAAAGAAAAGAGAAGCACCTACCAGGGGTGTAAAAGGCCCAGCCATGCTCAGATTTCAGTGGTCACTGAGGAACCTGTTCAACGCAGCTTCCCACAAAGCTTCCCAGCAAGGATAGAGCTGCATGCATGACATGCACTCACCTCCCGCCATACTTCTCCTGCAGGCGGCACTGATCCCCCATTGAAAATAATGATTACTATGAAAAGACTCTTTAGATTCAATGGAGTAGAATCAAGATTTCAGCAATTTTTTTTTTTAATGATGGGACTTTGAAGAAGTCATGTAAAAGTTTCCTGAGATTCAGTTTTCTAACCTGCAAAAGGAAGGTAACTTGCACTATCCACTTCATAGAACTGGTCAAATGAGATAGATACTGAGCATCCTTACCAGCTGCAAAAGGCTGAGAAGTACAGCTTCTGCGTTGGTGATAGGGATGACAAATAAGTGTGTTCACAGGCTCCAGCATCCTTTTCTAAATGCCATTTCAACTGGACCTAACCATGTGGTAAAGAAGCCTTTAAAACCAGTTTGTGGGAGGAGTTTGGAAAAGGTTGGAGAAGCAGGCTAGAGTAGCCCTAGATTGCTGTAAGCTGAGCTGGGTGGGAAATTCTGATAGTAGCTCAGAAGACCAGAGGGCCGATAGGAATGCAGACAATAAAGGCCAGGCTTGCAAAGTTTCAGATTGGAATGAGGCCTGTACTGGAAATTGGACTAGAGGCCACATGTTCTCCATTTTGGTAAAAAAAAAAATCGGTCTATATTTTGTCTATGTCCTAAGACTTTGTCTGAAGCTGAATTTAAAGGTGGTGAACTAACTGATCTGGTGGAGGAAATTTCAAGGCAGCCCTATATTCAGGATGTTGTGTGGGTATTTCTGGCTGCTTTTAGTTATATTTATAGTTAGAATCAGGAGCAAATAATAGAGCCAAGTTTAGAGTTTTATCAGAAAGGAAGGTCTGCAATGCTAGGGCCTTGGAGAGTGTGGTTGTTGAAAAGATTAGTTTTTTAAAATGGAAAGGAAGCTTTTGTAAATAAGGAAAAGGGGTTGAAGGGAGGGGAGGGGAATGGGAAAAAAAGAAACAGCAATATATATCATGTACTGGTACAAGTTCCCTATGATGAATGTTATCTCCATGTATATCTAAAATGTACCACTAAAATAAAATTAAAAAGAAAATAAAAAAAGAAAAGATTAGTTTTTTTAAAAGCCAAGTACTCTGCATGAGGACAGCAGGAAAGATGGCCTGAAGTTATCTCAGGAAAAGGCCAGCTCCCTCCATCCTAGTGTGCAAAAAATAAACCTTTCATGTGAAAAGAGAATGGCCACTTAGTGCATTGGTCCCCTGGGATTCATAGTGCTCAGCCATCCAGGAAACTAAGATCACTGCAGCCACGTTCCAAAGGGGTCCAGCTGCTGCTTGAGCAGGTGGAAGAACTTGGCATTGTGCACATGGTTCTGGTTTTCCACGCATGCAGAATGTAAGAGTTGTGGGGTCATGAAAGCTTCCACCCAGACTTCAGATTTCAGAGGAAGACTTGGGGGTTCAGGCAAGGAGCTCCAAAGAGTATAGGGAATGTAAACTGTAAGAGTGAAGCCAGAGGTGCAGTAGAGACCCCAGGAAGTTAAGAGATGCCAGGAACACGGAATGTTTACCAAGGAAAGCTGCAGGCAGTGAGTAGAGCCAGTCCAAGAAAGAGGCCATGTGCTTTACAACCAGCAATGTTAATAGGGACAGGGCCACCCAAGGCCTCTGTGGCTCACTTCTCACCACAAGTTGCCCTGGGTGGTGGACAGGGAGCTATAGGATGTAATGTTTGCCCTGAACGTTTTTGGTCTTCTTGTGGTCCAATTCTTTTCTGTCTCCCTATTGCTCCCTTTTGGAATGAGAATGTTTATTTTTGTACCCTGGAAGCATTTAACTTTCTTTTTGATTTTGGCAGAAGCTCGCAGCTGAGAGTTTACCTTGAGTTTCACAAGAGACTTTGGACTTGGACTTTTCAGCTCTGCTTGAACTGTTAAGATGCTGGAAACTCTCAGAGATGGAATAAATGCATTTTGCATAATGCAATAGATATGAGCCTTTTGGGGTCCAGGTGTAGAATGTTATAGTTTAGATCTAAAATGTACTCCAAATGCTTCATGTATTCAGAGGTGGAACTTCTGATAGACGGACCCCCCTGCCGTAGCAAGTGCTTTATGTACTTTTTTCTTCTAGTCTTTTTGAAATCCTGGGAGGTAAGTTTATTATCCCCATTTTATAGTTGAGGACACAGAGGTTAGGAGAAGTTAAAACTTGCCCACGGTCACTGAGGACTAGGGATTGCCCTCGGAGCATCTATGCTTGTTGGTATTTGAGTGTTATCTTTTTGGTTTTGGTCTGACAGTCACTCAATCAGACTGCATACCCTCAGGATAGAGCTGTGCCTCTCACTGACCAAATTCTCCTCCTTGTATAGCGTAAATATAGTCTTACACAAACACACAAATACACACACACACACGCATGAACGTACACACATACAGAGGCAATGCTAGAAGGGAACGAGGGAAACAATCAAAGGGGAGCCTGTGGATTCAGACAGATTTGCCTCTTCCAAAGTATATCTCTGTGTCTTAGTTACTTTTATAGTTGCTAAGGCAAAATACCTGACACCCAAAGTTAACGGAGGAAAGGTTTATTTCGGCTCATAATTAGTAGAGGTTTCAGTTCATAGTCAGCTAGCTCCAAGGCAGAGGGCGACATGTAGACACAAGCTATAACATTCCACCCCGGGCCCTCCAAAGACACATACATCCCTTTATGCAAAAGGCATTTAGTCCACAACTAAGAGGTGCCAAAGTCCTAACCACTTTGGAATTGCTGAAAAATCTGAGTCTAAAGTCTCCTCTGAGATTTAAGGCAAACTCTTACCCAGGAGCCCCCGTACAAATGAAAAGAAAATTAAACACTTCCAACATACAATGGTACAAGATAGACATTTCCATTCCAAAGGGTACAAAAAAGCAGGGCAGCATGGCAGAGGGGCATCATGGAGGAGAAACAGTTCAAGGCAGGCAGAAGGCAGCAAGGCAGAGAAGTAATGAGCAGCAAATGATGAGCAGCGACCCCCTCTCTCTCCCTTGTAGCTTATTCAAACTACCCACTCTTAGGGCAGGTAGCACTCACACCCAGGGTGGGGCAAACTTGATCCTAGCACCACACCATGAATCAATGCCAGCATCACGTCCTTGATCCCAGTAGCACACACTCTAGATCCAGCCACCTCCAAAAAACCCCACCTGTGACTGCATGAGGCTTTGGGGGGACATCTAGACATGAGCCGTAACACTCCATCTGTGAGCTTCAGTCTCCTCACCTGTTATATGGGGAGACCAACAATCTATCTACTAGGGAAGGTGTGAGGAATAGACAGGAGTCATGGGTACCAATCTCTGAGCACAAAGCCTGGCACACAATAACTGTTTTTTTTTTTTTTAACACAGGCATTTATTCCTACAGGACCAGAAACACAAGTGCCCACTTAATGGGACATGTGGAACTCAAGGTGTTCTCTTTCCCAAGTAGTAGACTAGAAGCACTTGGAAGGCAAGGATAGGATGCTCATGGCTGTAAACCCAACAGTAGCCAGTAAATGTGTTCTACAGACAGCTGAGGATGGCAGAGACCTTACTCCTGAAGGTGGTGACTCTGGGCTGTGCAGAGGACAGGCAGGCAGAAGGGAGGAAACGGAACTTCCCTCAGCTGCTGCAGAGAGCTCCTCAGTCAGCTTCACTGTGAGGCGGGGACAAAGACAGGACTTCCCTTGCAGAGTTATAAAGAAGCTACATGGAAACGTCCTCAGAAAGCCTTCTCCCCAACTGAGACCAGCAGAAGAGAAGTGGGGATGTGACAATACAGGGGAAATAGGAGCAGCAAGGCTGGGAAGGCCTTGCATAGTAGACTAAAGAGAGGCAGTAAGAGGGAGGGAGGGCTCTGCAACTATCTGTTTAAACGTCCAAATCCCAGGGCTGACATTTACCAGCCGTGAGATTTGCCCTCATGGAGCCTTAGCTTCCTCACTTGTACAAGCAGGAAAATGATAGAGCCTCCTCCCTGAGGGAGGAGTGAATCAAATATAAGATTTGCTGAGCACTTGATACACAGTAAGACAGCAATAAATGGTAGTTATACTATGGAAGATACACTTTTTCTTAAAGTAAAAACCAACGTCCTCAGATAATTACAGAGCCAAGGAGGAATTCCGCTTAGTGCAACTAAAATAAAAATAGGAAAGTCAAGACTGTTTCTCGAAGATGACTATTTATGAGGCCAATTTCGGGTTCCAAGCGCTAATGAATCCCCCATGGCAGCTCTACGCAGCTCCAAGCCCAGGAACAGGATATGGCCTCTCCAGAGCTCCTGAGCCTACAGACACGTACGGTGCTCAATCAGGGTTTAATAATCACGGCTGTAATCCCAATAATGATCCGGGTAAAGTGCAGCGGGAAAAAGGGAAGATGCAGGTGGGGAAGAATAACACTTGGCTGTTTTGTTTCCTCAAGACAAACTTGCACCCAAAATAGATTAATTCAATCTGCATATTAATGTGGATTACTAATTAATGGGACTAAAAATGCTTTCAACATGTAAAGTGCTATGCAAATGCTTAAAAAATAATAACATCCAGGAGTCTCAGGGTAAGCAGTGAAAGGAAATAAGCTTGCTTCTTCCTCTCTTTTTTAACATTTAAAACTTAACAGCTGAAGCAAATGGAGGGGATTAGGGAAATTCACTCAATGCACAAAAACATGAAACAAGAAAGCCCGGAGTGAGGTGACTTCCCCCGAGCTCCTGCGGGCCCTTCTCACTGCTCTTTCCCCAGAGGACCGTGGTGGCTGAGTTGCCTTCCAGACCCCGCACGCCTTTGGGGGGCTGGGCACTCGCTCCATCTCTCCACATCCCTGATGCCCAAACTGCGCCAGACCCGCAGAGAGAAGTCAACGACGCTTAATGCAACCAAGCCTCATAAGAAGTGGAGAGCCAGGCAGCCTACTGAGGCCCTTCCAAGACTACAGTATGCAGAGGAATCTAGAAGAGTTACTTTACAGTGGAAGATTACACAGGACCCTCGGCAGGGAATCAACGTCCAATCAACAGTGAAAGACCTGGGGCTGGGGATTTAGCTCAGTGATTAGAGTGCTTGCCTTGCAAGCACAAGGGCCTGAGTTCGATCCCCGGCACCACAAAAAACAAAACAAAACAAAACAAAAAAAAAAACAGTGAAAGACCTGAACACGAAGAGCGTGCTGCTGCGGATGTGACGGGCAGAGGATGGGCCTTCTCTCCAAAACCCGTAACTACCACTGAACCATTAGAAAAACACTGGACACATCCTAACGATTCAAAACATGCCTGACCAGAGCTCCTTAAAACTGTCAACATCATCCAAAACGAAGAAAGTCTGAGAAACTGTCACAGCTAAAAGAAGCCCGAGGTGACAAGGTGACATGGTAACTTAACATGGTGCAGTGCCCCTAGGGCTTTTACAGAGACAGGAAGGAGTCTGGGAGAAGCAGAGCCCCACTCACATCTCACAGAGCCAGTGGGACCGGACTTCCGTTCTCCCTCGCTTCTCCTGTGCGCAGGTTCGCACCTTTCCGTACAGAGCGAGTATCCTGATTTTTAAAAAATTTGCATCATAAATGGACGTTCTCTCCGCTTCTGAAAACCCCCAACTTTCTGTACAATTTGACAGCCAAGCACTTGATAGGAATCAAGAGATTCAATGAGCTGGAGGAGTGGCCCTCACAGCTTACCAAGGCCAAATTCTCCCATTTAGCAGAGGAAAAAGTGAGGCCCATGGTAAGAGACAGCGTCTTACCTGTTGCCAATTCTGAGTGCTCGTGCCACACTTAACTCATGCCTCCTCACTTAGAATATCCAAAACCTTCTTTGCTACCTGGGGCACAAATCAGTTTGGGACCATGGAGGAAATCTTGACAAATCCCAACCTCATGGCTGTAACTGTCATCCGTGTAGAAAACAGTTTGATATTTAGCTACCTGTCTTTTTGCTCTGGTCCTCTAGGCCATAATGAAGCAGAAAGTCTAGGCTGGGCAGGCTAAAGCCTGAGACACAAAGACAGCTTCCAATGGGGGTGTGAGGAAAGGGTAGAGCTTGGCCTGGCTGGTGGGCTGGCCACCTGCCCTCTGTGTGGCCCCACCCAAGAGCTTCCCTGGGGGTCCTCACTTTCTAGCTTGGTGTAGGGTACATTCTCTAAATACGACCCTGTTTCTGTTATGAGAATCAAAGTGCTCTAACCGCAAGATCATAAATACTCAAAAGTGACTGCTAATGGCAGCGGCAGTTTGCAAAATGCCAAATGGCAGCAAGAAGTGGATGCCATAAATTATATCCCAACTCCTCCATTGTCACTGAGGTGTTCTGTGGGTTTTTAGTGATGGGATCTGCTTTCAAGCGGATTTACAGGGGCCTCTCTGTGAACTCAGGCAGAGCTTTTAGAAACACGTCTAACAGATGCTCAACAGAAAACCAGAGGAGCCTATCATTTCAAGCCTGAAACAAGTTTATTAAAAATATGTTTAATGCATAATGGCAAAAAATATGGGAAGTAGCTCAACTGCAGATAAATACACTCAGTGTGGAAAGTGCTAATAATTATAAGAACAACACAAAGACAACTAAGAAGTATTGGGTCAGACACTGGACTAAGCATTTTACATGGACTGTCTCACTGAATTCTTATAACAGTTCCACACAGTAGATGCTGCGAGTATCCCTATTTTGCACATGAGAAAATTCAGGTTCTGAGAGGTTCAGGTGTCTTGTGACCAGATGACAGAGCTGGAGGATAACAGACTGGCGCTGCGAACAGAAGGGGTCCGACTTCACAGCCCGGCTCTGCCTCACCTGCCAGTCTCCCAGTCCAACCAGACCTAGGACGGAGCGCATGGAGGACTCCCCAGACCTCAGCGGAACGTTGCTGTGCACAGAGAGGCCTGGGGACTGCGGCAATGTCAAACTGTGAGAACCTTCCATCAGCACAGTGAACAAAAAGGTCAACCTTTTGGAAAATACAAGGATCCCTACTATCATGAAGCTGTGAGTGGCTAGGCCTGAAGTGTTTTAGCCTCAGCTCCTTTATCAGGAAAATGAGGGCTGGTAGGACACCCTAAAGCTCTTTGAAAACCCAAAGCACTGTACAAACCATGTTATTAATGAGACTATTGAGATAAAAATCCAACTCAACTGCTAATACTCACTTTCTTGTCCCCTTACTGAGTGAGAAACTGAGGTGCAGGCACTAAGTGTTATGGTTTGTGTCTAGATGTCCCCCCAAAGCCTCATGTGGTAAGAGATAGCTGGATCTAGAGTGTGTGATTACTAAATGGATCCATTGATCGGTTTGGCATGGTTCTGCTGGGATCAAGGATGTGAGACTGAAATTGGGGGCGGGAGTGCGGGCTGCCCTGGGGGCAGGTAGCCTAGATAATAGATACAGGAAGAAACTAACTAGCTGCTTGTTTGCATTGCTTATTTGCATACATTCCTTGCAATTACTCACTTTACTTTGCTGCCGGTGGGCTGCCAGTCTGCCATGCTGCCCCGCCGCCTCGGACCCAGCGGACTATAGACTGAAACCTCTGCAGACTGTGAGCTAATAAACCTTTCTTCCCCTAACTTTGGGTGTCGAGTATTCTGTCCCAACAACGAGAGAAAAGTAACTAAAACACTAAGTGACCTTCTTCGGGTCACAACCCTGAGAAGGGCACAGCCACGATAGAAGCAGTGATGGCGAACCTTTCAAAGCTTTTGATAATAACAAACACGCCGCTGTGGCACGCATGCGTGCTGCAGGTTCGCCACCACTGTCTGGAGTACCATTTGTTCTTCTTCCTGTCTTCAGTTGCACCCCCTAGTGCCTGAACACAACACACACACACACACACACACACACACACACACACACACACACACATGCACGCATGCATGCGTGGACTCCAGAGAGCACACTGGAGTCTCCTGGGGTAACCTACCCCTGTGGTCCACTCTTAGAACTGAAGCTCTAAGAGGACAAGTGACCTCCGAGAGGCGAGGTAACCACTAGGTCTCAGCACAAGCCCCAGCGGTGCTGCCTGAGGCAGAGTGTCTGCAGCTGCTGCTGTGCCCCGTGACTGGTGGATGAAACTGCAGGCTCATCAAGGACAAGAGGATCCTCCACTAACTGTCTATTTCACTCACCTGCAGACAGGCAACAGGAACAGTTCTGCTGAACTTCAAGGGGACTGCAGCCCAGCAACACTGCCGGCAGACTAAAGAAGTATCTCTAATTTCTTTTCTTCCACGGATTTCCTTCCTTTGGGAACTGTCCCACTTTCTCACAAAACTCTATGCGCTAGACCATTTCCCTCAGGCCCTGTTTCCTCTATTTTCTGACTTTTCAGTAAAACTGTGGAAGGGAAAGTTGCAGTATCCTAGAGTCTCCGAGTTCAGAGGATCTGAGATGCTAATCCGCCGACTTCGCATTTGGCACCTAGACCTCCTCTAATGCATTAATGCTCTTCTAAAGTGTCCAGCTCTACCCTGAATGTCTCCAAGGGTGGGGAACTCACTCCCTACGGAGGCAGCTTGGATCCTGTTCTCCTACTGTTAGAATAATGTAGTGAGAAGTTAAGAGTATGGACCCTGATCAAGACTGACTACATATATTCGGGACCAGTGCAAAATGAAAAGGCAGGCTTCCTTGTTTAAAAATTACTAAGAATTTGTAGATCTGGATTGGTGGTGCACATGTGTATTCCCAGCACTCAGGAGGCTGAACCAGGAGGATTGTTTTGAGGCCAGCCTCGGGTACAAGAGTTCAAGAGCAGCCTGAACTACACAGTGTCTCAGAAAAAAAAAAATTCCAGATGGCAATAGGAGAGAGTTAAACCAAGTACAGGGCCCTGTGCACGTGAACTGGCACGTGTCCACGTGGCCTGATTCTGATACTACATTCAGTGCATCTGAATCCACTTATTAACCAGTACTAGTTACCTTACTCTCCCTGTGTGTAAAATGGAGGCAGTAATGTCTAGTTCATCAACCTGTTTCTGAGGATCAAAGACATTCACTTTGTAACATGCTCAGCACAATGCTGAGTACAGAGGAAATATTATCATTTTTGTGTCCAAGTTACATACTAGGGCTAGAGAAAAGCAGGTTTAATAATTTCTGTGTCAGCCTTTTGGATATCTGCAGGCAACTCTCACAGCGCTGCCAGCCTCTTCTTCACCTGGAGCTAAGCTGCTGGTTCCTGCTACCAAGGACAGCCAGTAAGGCCACAGGCGAGAAAAAGCATGACAGCACGGCTCGATCTGGTCTTGTGGGACCTGCTGTTCACGCTCTGGGCACAGGGACAGGGAGAGGGTCTTAAAGAGAATATGGAATTAAGGTAAGCACACAGTGTATTTGGTAAATGCTAACAGATGTAGTCCCAACTCAACCTTCCCAGCACAGAATCTTAAAAATGCCTGTGACCACTCCACCACCTGAGAAGAGGGAAAGTCAGAATGGACAGAGACAGTGGTCGACCTCTGGTTAAGCTGTTCCTTTTACAAATGTTAAGAGAACATATGACTATAGAACATACTACCAGGGCGCCTGCCAGCATCTTGGAAGGAAAGAATCTCAAGTTTCGCAGTAAACCTGGCACTACAGCCACCACATTAGCTCATGACTTCTGAAAGAATAGTGAGAAGAGTAAACCCCAGCACTCAGGGAGGCTGAGGGAAGAGGGTTGCAAGTTCAAGCCCAACCTGGGCAACTTAGCAGTTGTATCAAAATAAAAAACAGAAAAGGGTTGGGGAAGTAGCTCAGTACAAAGGCCCTGAGTTCAATCCCTAGTACTACAAAAACAAAACAAAACAAAACAAAAAACCCAAAACAACAACAAACTGCACAAGAAGCTAGTCACCACAAGTCTTGTGTAATCTAAGCCTTGAGTGTCTCCTGATGTGCTTACTGCTCTCCAGTGTCCCTTCCTAGGCTTCCTGGCCTCACAGATGGCTGCCCTGACAGCACCCTGAACCCTCTGGGCTTCTCCATATGGCAGCTGCAGCTGCATCCTCTGCAGAATGCAAACCTGACTGTGTGCTCTGCTGCTTAAAACCCCAATGGCTTCCCACCTACATTAGAATAAAATCCAAACCCTCTGCCCTGAGCTGGACTACCTTTCAAGTCCCTCAGCCCTTTTGGGGCCCCACCCTCACTGCTCAGCCCCTGGGGCGAGGCCTCGTCTCACCCCAGCCCCGATCTAACTCATCTTTCAGATATTTGCTTAAACAGCCACTTCTCCCAGGAAGCTCTCCCTGCCCTCTCAAAACAAACATAAAACAAAACTCTGAGTTTAGTAACTGCCATGTGTTCCCATCCCACTGTGTCCTCCGCTTGACCCACCAAGTCACTTCTATCACTTTCTTGCCACTGCAAGTCCTTGCCGAAGGTCTGCCTCCCAGCTGGGCTGCCTCTGCCACCAGGAAGGGCCTTGTCTACCTCATTCTCAGAGCCCAACCTGATGCTAAGCGCTCTCAAGTGCATGTGACTGAATGACTGTCTTGCAGAGAGCGCCGGGGTACGAGGACCACTGGGCTGGTGCTCTGAAGAGCCACAGTCTCACCCTAGCATCATCACTAACCTGCTGGGTGACTGGAAAGG
The DNA here is from genome assembly GCA_004026905.1 of Hystrix cristata. NCBI lineage: Eukaryota > Metazoa > Chordata > Mammalia > Rodentia > Hystricidae > Hystrix > Hystrix cristata. The sequence continues at coordinate 20,365 of PVJO010001972.1, read as the reverse complement.
GCCTCAGTGTCACATAATCTCTTTGGGAAGCCAGCGCCCGGGCTTGGAATACAACTTCTAGCAGAAGCCCCTTCTCCCTGCAGAGCCAGCACAATGAGGCCGCATCCTTTTTGCTGAGTTTCCTGTACACAGAAATCTTGCAGGAGCCCTTCATTCATTATTCATTTATTTCCTTGTAATATCATTTCCCTGCATTTGAAGGACAAACCCTAGAACAACCTTCCCACCCGAAGCTAACACTGCTCCAACCAACCACAGGAAACTCTGTCTGAGAGCATCCAGTTACCGACAGCCCAACCGGCCCAGACTGCAAAGAACCGAACTCAAGACATGTTTTGACAATTAAAAATGTCCCTTAAACATTCCATGCATTTTCACATTTATAATTTCCTTTGAGCAATTTTATTTTCCTAGCAATCTCCTGAAGGATGAAGCTCAAAGATAATTATCCTCAAACCGACTATGAGGATACTGCGGCTTGGAAAGGCCGAGTCAACTTGCCCAAGGTCAGGGAGCTCCCAAGGGGCAGAGCTGAGGTGAGCAAGGGGACCTAACCCCTCAGTCCACACTCTGTAACTGCTCCAAGCATTCCCCTTCTACATCCTACAGGTATTTTATTTTATTTACTTGTTTATTCATGCATATGCTAGGCAAGTGCTCTACCACTGACCCATATCCCAAGCCCCTAAAGATATTTTGAAGAATGGCTTTAATATCTAGAGCAGATCTGTAAATTAACTTTATCCCCCAAGACAAATGAATTTGAAAAATTGGAAGGAAGAAACAAAAGAAATTAACTTGGACCTGCTCTACACCTTCTAAGGCACCCAGATATCTACTCCACAGTGCGGGGGTCTGGATGTGCTGTACCCCTTTCTAGTCTCGGGCAAGCCAGTCTCTGCAGCCTCAGGGGCCCTGTACTTGATGATCCTCCCGCCTGGACACTCTGCTCTTGGCTTCTGGCAGGCTTCATTTGGGTCACAACCTGATCGTCGCATATACCGTTGGGCCTCAGAAAGTGACACCCCAACTATGGTACTTTGACATGCTGTGCACCTCGAATGGCAGGAGCTGGAGAGCCTCAGAAGCTGCATTAGGGGCCGGGTTCCTCTAACCTGTCCTTGTCCCTCCACCCCAAGGAAGGAGGGGCTTTCTCTGAAGGCCCTCATCTGAGTGAAGGAAATCCTTCCAGAAGAAATCCAACTGTCTTGGGTGTCTTTGCCAAACTCATTATCTAGGGAAAGTTAATCAACGAAGAGACTAGAAGTCATCACGGCGCCCAGACAGATTTTTCTGTTCCGAGGGCAGCTCCAGGGTGACCTGAGGCTGAGAGAGCCTTCTCTTGGAAATAAGGCAATCTGCGCTCTTGGTGCAGGGTCCTCACCTTCCCACAACCCGTCACCACCTCCCCTGGGGCCTAGAGGACCTCTGTCCCACGCCACTGTGCTCTTTGATTCATTTGTTTTCTCTAAAAATAGTTGACCACTCACTCCACTAAATTGCCCGCACCCCATGTCCTTCACCCCGTGATTCCCAATGCACCAAATAAAATGTACAGGCACTTTTCTCCCATTAATCTATTGTCAGCTTGTTTCAGCAGACTTGAACCTTCAGAAGGGGAGAAGTATTCCCTTCGACTCTGCACTGTCTTCAGAGCCCTCTGGACTCTTACACCAGTCCGTTTATTTCCTTACTGCACTCACGGCCACAGTCGTGTTCATGTGTTTGCTTCTTTACCGCCCAGTTCTTCCACCAGAATGCAAGCTTCCTGGTGGTAGAACAGTGTTCTCGCCACCACACATAACTGCGCCTGGCACACAGGAGGTGTGAGTGCTAAGTGTATCGAATAAGTGGTAGTCTTATTTGTATTCAACCACTGTCCAAGCCCAAAGTATCTAATTTACATTAGCTAAATTATGTACAATAGCCAAATGGCCTATCAATAATCATATACAAGCAGGACAGATAATAGCCTTCTGTTTTCACTAAGGATAAAAATAAAGTAAGAGACTCAGAGAGGTTAAAAGGCTTGACAGGAGTCATACAGTGCTAAGATAGAGGTAGGTTTTGAACTCACCTTTTCTGACTCACTTTCTATAAGAAGTCTGCTTAAAATAGTTTTCCTTCAGTTTCTTCCCAATGCCCTAAAGATTCTCACAGGTGGCTATGCTGTCTATTGAGCCCCTGGCTCTTCCTCCCCAGAGAGCGGACAGCCGCCCGTGCCTGCGGCATTTTTCTGAGTTGATGCACAGCAAGAAAACCGTGAGTAACAGGCTTTCTGGGGTGAAGCTAATCCACGGCTGGGATGTGCCCAGGATTCTCCTAAGAGAAGCGGATGGACACAAACACCTGGGTCTCTAGCATCCTCAGCAAAGCCAAGTAGGAGTGCAAGCGTCAGGGGGCTTCCCTGCAACCCAGAGAACTAAAAGCAGAGTTATGCCAGCAATAAGGCTCCTGCAACCCCACGATCCAGAAACATGTGCACAGATGCAGGTGACAGTCCCAAATGCTGTCCCACAACGGCCCCATCGTCTCCAAGACAACGGGCCTGTTATCATTCTAACACACTCACAGCTCCCAACACAACAGAAGTTAATCGAAATTCAAACGTTACCGCTAATAAGAAGACAAGGAAAGGATCTCCTGCTCCCTCCACAATCCACACATCAGAAGAACTGAGGCCGTCCAATTTCAAAGTCATCCAACATGGCCACAGTTCTGACTTCTAAACCCAATGAACATGAAAAGCTATTCCCTAAAAGGGCCTTAGAAGAGGCAGTGTTACCAGCTTTGTGGTCCCTTCAGAAAGTATATTCAAACCGGCCAAGAAGTCAGTCAAGCTACCTGCTGCTCTTCCCAGCACTTCGTAAGGTAAGGAGCGAGTGCACCAAGTCGGAAATATGTCCCTCGGCATCAGTAACATGCCAAGCTCTTTTAAAAATCCCTTACTTTCTCGTTTTCTCTTTCCTTTTACCTTGGGGGGTGCAAATGTCAACAACAGGAAGGTGTCTGGGCCGGGGCTGGGAATCGTGCCAGCAGCACTTCCCTCCTCTATAAGGAGGACCAGAAGGCCAGGCAGTCCTGGGCTCACTCAGCTGACAGGCAGCAGGCTCAAGCAGCTGTCCCTGCCACCTCTGAAGACACATGCACCAAAGATAGGTCAGATGAGCTAGACCTTCCTGTATTTACCAAATGCTGCCACTTTTCTTCCTGGGCCAGGCCAGACCCCAGGACTGGTCTGGTTCCCAGACAGACTGAAGAACAACTTGGATTAGATGTAGTCACTGAGCTTCGGTTTGCCCCACAAGCTGCTAGCAGCAGCACAGAGGAAGTGGGCAGGAGGAAAGGGGGGGGGCACACATGGCCTCTGTTTTCCCAGAGGCCTAGCTAGGGCTCAGGGATCTAGGTAGCTCCCTGCAAAAGACCTTCACAGGACTGAGGAGTACAAAACAGCAGCCTCCTTACCTATTACACTCCAGCAAGCTGCGGGGGCAGACCCGGGGCCCTGCGAGTCCTGCTGTGACCAAGGGGCAGGCCTGTCTCATCGGTGCTCTGTGCTACAGGCCTGCAAACTGTCTATTTGTGTCCACTTCGGGCTTATATGGGTAGGTCTAGTAGCTGCTCTCTAAAACCTCCACAGTCCCAAACTAATAAACCCCAGAAATGGGGGGACCAAGCAGTCCTCAAACAACTCAATGAACTCCTGGGCACGGAGAGGCCCTGAACAGTGAAGTGAGCTAAAACGAGATCTATGACAAAGCAGGGCACTGCAGCTCAAGGTCCCTGTTTGGGGCTGTTTCCCAGACACTCATGCTCTCTGTGTGTAGGATTAGTCTGTAAGTCCTAAGCAGTTCATCGGTAGTGAGGTTACACCCCAACACAAGACGAGGAACATATTATTCGGATTTGGAACTTCCAACAAGGGAAACACTGCCTCTTCTGCTGTGGCCTGAGGGGTCCTAGGGAGTGAGCTTAATGTTCTGTTTGGTTTTGGTTTTGGGTTGGGTGCTGGGGATTGAACTCAGGGTCTTGCACTTGCTAGACAAGCACTCTACAACTCAAGCTAAATCCCCAACCCCTAATGTTCTGTTTTGAGCACTAACTGTACACCCATCCTGGAGACTGACACAGAATGTGGGCTCCAAGGATGGCTGCTAAACTAAGCTCCACTATCACACACTTCTGCCTCCAGTGTATTCAGGCAGATTCCACCATTAATTCATCCATAAACTCATTCATTCATTCTTTTTGTTTATAGAACACTCTACATACCAGGCACTGTGCCAGAAAACAGAAACAGTAGGGAAAGAGGGCAAGATCGCTCCAGTCCCTCATCCCATGGAACTTACATCCTTAGCAGGAGAGACACATGTTAAAGTCATTAGTCACGCAAATAATCATACCGTTTTAACTGGAATAAATAATCTAAACGAAAGGTAGAGAACAGTGTGAGCCAGCACAATATGGGGCTGATTCTTGATGTTGTACAGTGTAGGAATTTTAATTGCACTCAACAGCTCAACTGTGCTGGCACAGATGCTGCAGGCAAAGGGAAAAATGGAAAGCTCAGGGGCTCCCCCACTGCTCACTCAAGGGGTCTGGCGCATGGCACCTAGAACACCAACACTGGACAGTACACACCTTCCTCCTGGCTCTCCTGTGCTCACCAAGGGAAATGGAAACAAAGTAGTAAGAGTACAGTTAGCCCCAGGAGAGCAGAGAAACAATTTCTAACTACAACAACATGAAGGCTTGAGAGCCAGCTTCTACTTCTCTGGTAGACTGGTGGTACCCTGGCCAAACCACTAGCAGAGAACAGCTATGAAGGCAGAATAAAAAACAAGAACAAAACCAAAACTGAGTATTTGTAAATGCATGGGTGAACATGTTAGAAAAGATGAAATAATCTGGAACCAAAAACCAAATGAAAATAGGAAACTGGAGGTAGTGTGAAGAGGACCCAAACCAGCTTTTGCTTTGAGGGCATTTGCTAAGCCAGATCCACGAGAGTGCTGCCTGGTATGATCTCTCAGAATGCAGGCCACACAGGACAAAGACTAGAGAGCAGGCAAGACGGGCGTCGGACCCAAGTCCCCCCACACCACCCACCCACCAAGAGCTGCAACTCCTTACCGCCTGGATATGACAGTGGGCAGAAATAAACCCACCTCACCAGATGGCAATGAGTAAATGGGCCAGGAGAGACTCTCACCTGAGAATTTGTTTCCAAATTCTTATATAGGTTTTTGGTCCATGGTCAGATAACCTAGGAAATCTGAAAAACTTCAAACTGAAAATGAGATTCTACTAGGTAGGGGCAGAAGCAAATACTAGTATCTTTTGGAGGAACCTACCTCTACCCAATCCTCAAAAAAGGTTCAAAAATACAATTTCATAGTAGAATGAAAGAAAAGAGAAGACAAGAAAAAGGAAACAAAGAAACAGAAAAGAGATGGAAAGCTAGGCACTTTGGGAGGCTGAGGCAGGAGAATCACTTGAACCAAGGAATCTAAGACCAAACTAAGCAACACAGTAAGAACACATCTCAAAAACAAACAAGAAGAAGGAGAAGGAGAAGAAGGAGAAGGAGAAGGAGAAAGAGAAGAAGAAGAAGAAGAAGGAGAAGGAGAAGGAGAAGGAGAAAGAGGAGAAGAAAGAAGAAAGAAGAAAGAAGAAAGAAGAAAGAAGAAAGAAGAAGAAGAAGAAGAAGAAGAAGAAGAAGAAGAAGAAGAAGAAGAAGAAGAAGAAGAAGAAGAAGAAGAAGAAGAAGAAGGAAGAAAGAAGAAGAAGAAAAGGAGGAAGAGGAAGAGGAAAAGGAAGAAGAAGAGGAAGAGGAAGAAGAAGAGGAAGAGGAAGAAGAAGAGGAAGAAGAGGAGGAAGAGGAAGAAGAAGAAGGGAAGGAAGGAAGGAAGAGGGGTAAAGAAGGAAGTCAACCAAGAAGGAGGCAAGTAAACACACATAAAATACATGAAGTATGACCAAAACTACAGTGTGTTTAAATTTTTAAAAAATTATTAGAGTAAAAGAGACAAAGACATTAATTCTCCTCAAAATACTTCCCTCACTGCAAACGCACTTATCTCACCATTCTAGCCACTTTCTGAAGCAGTTCTGAAGTCCTCTTTTGTGCTTAGTTGAATTTTTGTGGCTGCCTCGATGTTGTGAATAGTTTCAAAATGTTGAGTTTTCACAGTCATTTTGACTTGGGGAACAGCCAGAAGCTGCATGTTGCCAGACTGGCGAATGAGGACATACTGCAATGTTTTTATGAGCCTACCTTTCCACTAAGTGCAGCATTCACCATAGTTTTATCCTATCTCGTAAAGAGACTGACAAAAGAGGACTCCAGAACTGCTTCACAAAGTGGCAACAGCAGGGCATGGCGGCACACACCTGTAATCCCAGCACTTGGGAAGGATCCCCACGAGTTCAAGGTCAAATTTGGGCTACATAGCAAGTTCAAGGCCAGCCTGAATTATACAGCGAGACCCTGCTGCAAAAAAAAAAAAAAAAGAAGGTGGCAAAAATGATGGGATAAGTGTACTAAAAGTGAGAGGGGTATTTTGAGAGGGGTTAATGACAAGTGCCTTTTACTGTAATACATTTAAAAAATTTAAATATCTGCCATATTTTCTGATCACCTCTTCTATAAAGAAGTATGAGAAAAAACACAAGGGGGAGGGACAGTAAAATTAGACTCCTCCCATGTACACATTAAAAAAAAGTTTAGATATTTGAATTACCAGACATAGAATGTATGAGAACAAGAAACTACGAAGACCAAACAGATTTGAAAAACGTCAAGTTCTACTCTTAGAACTGTAACACAAAATTCTTAAAAAAAAAAAACCTAAATGGACAGGTAGCATAGTATATAGAGTTCCAACAAAAACTGATTCACTGTAAAAGAATTATAAGCTAATGATTCAGAATGTAGCACTGAAAGAAAAAAGAAGGAAGAGATGAAAGAAGTTAAAAAACATGGAAAGCAGTACAAAGGTCTGAAAAATGTCTCAAATTCTGGAAGCAAAGAAAAGCTAAATTGGGTCCAAGAAAGTGTTTGAAGAGATCATGCCTACGAAACTTATAAATTGATGAGAGGCAACAATCCAGATTCTGAAAGCAGAATAAAAACGAAAAACAAAACACTAATACTAAGCCAAAGATATTAGAAGAGAAAGAAAAAGTAAGGACAGATGTAAAAATTGTAGGTAGAAGTTTAGCACATGACCTCTAACTACATATAAAAAGGATAATAAATAACGACTAGTGAAGTTCATCCTAGGAGTGAAAGGGTGGTTTTGCATCACTCAGTCAATGCAATCCACTACATCTACAAATTAAAAAAGAAATATCAATTATCTCAATAAATGCAGAAAAAGTATTTGACAAAAACCCAACATCTATTCCTGATTAAAACTTTCAGTAAACTAAAACTAGAAACACTTTCTGAGTCTTATAAAAAACATCCACAAAAATCCTATTGTTAACATAATACTTACTTTCATCATTTAAGACTAAATAATTTGCCCTCTAAGATCAGAAACAAGATAAGAATACCCACTCTTACCACTTCTATTTGACACTGCACTAGAGATTCTAGGCAGAGGAATAAGGCATGAAAAAGAAAACGAAGGCATCTAGATGAGAAAGAAGTAAGCGAAACTATACTTGCAGATAATATGATTGCCTATGTAGAAAATCTAACAGAATCTACAAAAAAAAAATCACTAGAACTTTTAAAATAAGTTTAGTAAGCCTACTGGAGAAAATCAATATACAAAACACTCAACTGTATTTCAATCTATTAGCACCGAACAATTCAAAAATACCACTTACAAGGGCAACAAAAATGTAAAATTCTATGGATAAAGATAAAAATATGAAGAGTCAAACCACAAAATGATTAACAAAAGTTAAATCAGTGAAGATATACAACATACATGGACCAAAAAACTAAATTCAACATAACTCCAAAAAACCCAAAAAACAAAAAACAAAGCATATTTTTAAAAATCCCAGCAAGATCTTCTTTTAAAAATTGAAAAGCTGATCCCAAAATTTATATGGAAATGTAGAGGGCCCACAATAGCCAAACCAACTTCAGAAAAGAGCCTAGTTGGATAACTAACATCTGATTTCAAACCATATTATAAAATGGTAGTAATTATGACGCCTGTAATTCCAGCTACTGCAGGCTGAGGCAGAAAGATGGCAAGTTTGTGCCCAGCCTGGACAATGTAGTGAAACACTGTCTCAAGATAAAATTTTTTTTACAAGGGGCTGGAGATTTAGCTCAGAGCTCTGTGGTACAGTGCTCTGGAGTTCAATCCCTAGTATAGGGAGTGAGGGGTGGGTGTGAGAGAAAAAGGGAAAAAGAAAAGAAAAGAAAAACAAATACATCAATGAAACAGAATATTGGGTCCCAAATACAGGTATCAGAAAATAAAGCACCTGATTTTTGACAAAGGTGCTGAGGTAATTAGCAGGGAAATGACAGCCTACTCAACTACTGATAATGGAACAACTAGATATTAAAATTTAGAAAAAATTTTTATACCACAGACAAAACTCAAGATGAAACATAATTCTAAATGTAAAATATAAAATTATAAGATGCTTAGGATGAAACATTAAAAAAACTTTGTGACTTTGGGTTAGAAAAAAATTTCTTAGATTCAACACCAAAAGTATAATCCAAAAAGAACAAACTGGTAACTTCAACTACGTCAAAATTTAAAACTTCTACTAGGCACAGTGATATATACCTATAACGTCCGCTATTTAGGAGGCCGAGTTAGGAGTACTGCTTAAATTTGAGCCTGGCCCTGGCCCAGGTAGCTTAGCAAAATCCTGTTTCAAAACAAAAATCTCTGAAAGGGCTAGGGATGTAGGTAGGTTCAATGCCCAGTATCTCAAAATAATAAGTAAACTAATTTCTTCAGAGGACATAGCTAAGAAAATAACATGATAAGCCATGGACTGAGCAAAGATACTGCAAAGCATATATCTGACAAATAATTTGTATTTAGAATATAAAGAAGTTTCAATATTCAATAATGAGCTGGGAATGGTGGCATATGCCGGTGATTCCAGCACTCTGGGAGGCCGAGGCAGGAGGATCACGCAAGTTTGAGCCCAGTCTGGGCAACTGAGCATAATCCCCAGTATCATGAAAAAATTTAATAATGAGAAGCTGAATAGCCCAATTTTATTTAAATAGGCAAAAGATCTTTTCCTCATTGCTAGACTGATGTGAACAGATAACATCACAAAGAAAATATACAAAAGCTCAACATACTGGTCATTACAGAAATGTGAGTACAAGTTAAGACAACAATGAAACACCACCATGCACTTATTAGAATAGCTAAAGTTAAAAAGATTGACCATACTAAGTGTTGAGGAGGATATGGAGAAACTGAAATCCTCTAATACGCGGCTGTTAAGAATGGAAAATAGCACCACTGTCACCAAATATATATCTAAAATATAATCTAGTCATTCTGCATGAAATGAAAGCTTATGTTCATACAGACTTGCACACGAATGTTTACAGCAACTTTGTAAGGGCCCCAGACTGCAAACAACCCAAAGGTTCATGAACGGGTAAACGGATCTGTAGACTGTGAAAATATACTACAGTGATAACTCAGATGCTGCCCTCAATTCGTTCCAAATTCATGTTTGAACACCGAAAAGTTTGAGAACTGAATAGTTTTTTCCCATAAGAAATAATGGAAAACCAAACAATTGGTTCTGAGGCCCCAAAATTACACTTATAAATTCATTTTTCCAGCATTTTAATAAATTTTGCAATGATTTCTTTCTTTAACTCTACCATGGTTCTCACAGTTTTCCTCTTAGCATTACTGCCGGCATCACTGAGTTTCTCTGGAGCCATGGTTATGATACTTTACACAAATAAAGAGCAAATAAAAAGCACAAAAATGAACGTCTTAACACATTAACACAAGCACTATACGTTGTCTGGGCGAGAGCAGCGCTTAGACTGAAGCATTGCCCCTTCATGTCTGTGGCAAGGTACAATGCGTGACTCACTCTAGGCCCATACAGGTTTTTTCAAGTCAGATTTTTGGTTTGACTATCAAGGGAGTTACAAACGCCGAGTAGATTTTTTTCAAACTTTGCTGTTGGAGTAGTGGAAAGTTTGAGCCTGGAGTTGTTTGACAACCAAGGTATCACTGTACATACGGAATGTACTTTACAATAAAAAGGAATAAACTCTTGGTACACACCATAACAAGGATGGATCTCAAAATAATCACATCCACTGAAAGAAGCCAAATTAAATATATATATTATACATATAAAAATATATGTATAATATATATATATATATAGTATGATTCCGTTTGTATAAAATTCTAGAAAACACAAATGAATCTATAGAGATAGAAAGCACATCAGCAGCTGCTCGGGGACTGAGGAGGGCAAGGTCACAAATACAAGGGTCACAGGAAACTGCAGGGTGGTGGCTATGTTTGCAACCTTAAGGTGGCAATGTTTTCATGGGTACATACATATATCAAGACTCAGCAAACTGTATACCTCAAACGTGCAATTTATGGTCATTTATACAACACTAAAGCTGTTTTTAGAAATCCACATCAGAGTGAAACTGTAGAATACCAAAAACGGAGATGAAATCTTAAAAGTAGCCAAAGAAAAGACGTTTCTTTTAAAATAATAATCACTAGATGTCCCCTGACTTTTCAACAGCTACAGCGGAATCCATCAGCAGGAAAACATACCGAATGTACTGAAGGTTCACCTGTCAGAGGCACACCCAGCAAGAACAGCAGCTAAACAGACATTCGCAAGCAAAAGCAGAGACCTTGGTATCAGGTGCCTCTCAGGAAAAGAAATGTGAAAGAATACGCTTCAGACAGACTGAAAGTGATTCCACTGGAAAAACCTTTATCAAACAGTACAGTCACAGAGAATTAGAAAAAAATAACCAAAATACATGAAAACAATAGCATATGACTCAGACAAAGTGGGGTGATCAAAGTCAGCTGCCCACTGAGTTCCTCATAATGGCTGCAGTTGAGCAAAAATACTAATTAATTTTAGACTCAAGAAAGCATGTTAAAATTTCTTGGTTGACTATTCAAAGTGCAGAAAAACAATACTGACCTTTCTTTCTAGAAGAGTAGGAAAAATGTAAAATGAGAAAAAATCCAAAAGGCAAGAAAAAACAGGGAAAGATATGTAAGAAAGTGAGACAAAAAGAAAGCCCTGAAGCAGATGGCAGAACTAATCCTCCACAAGAATGGGACTTCCTGTGGACAGAGACTGTGTTCTGCTGCCTGCTGTATCTTCAGTGCCAACCACGGTGTTTGGCACATATTAGGTACTTGATAAATATCAAATGACTGAGTGTTTATTGAACAAATCAATAAATGTTCCTAAGAATGGATGGTAAATAAATGAACCAGGCAGCTAAGTGAAGAGATGGATGTATGAATAATATAAAACTTCATTTTGGCCAAAAGTTTGGGCCTTCTCTAGGCACCACCTCATTTATCAGAATTAGTCAACAAATTACAGGCTGGACAAATTGAGTCTCTCCTTTCCCTGGCTGCTGTCTGGGAGCAATGAAGTATGCAAACTACAGATGGACGAGGAGGGAGGAGGTAGCGAGAGATGGGTCAAATCGGTCCCAGCTTACAGAGAAACTAAAAAGATGAAAAGGATGCACGGGAGGTGGCTTCCACTTTGGACTATGTATTTCTTGTCCATTTATATAGCAAATGCCCTAGTGGTAGCCCTCCTACCGCTTTCTGCCCCTGCTCTACGCCAGGTCCACTTCAGACGCCCAATCATCTATCAGCCTTCACCTTCCTACTCAAACGCTTCAGGGGATCACCACCACCCTCTGAAATCAAATTCAAACTTCTTGGCCCAACTTTCCAGGCTGTCTCAGAAGTAGATTTTCATCCCCTTTTCTCTCACCGTCCTTCCAGAGGGGTGTTAGGCTTTAGATTCCATGACCATTTGCACTTCTGCCTCTTTTCTCATGCTGTCCCCATCTACTACTGTTCCTCTCTATCACTGCTGTTACTGAGGTAACATGCATCCTTCCAGAACCACCTCAAAGGCTGACTTCTCCACAGTGCTTGCTGGCACAGTATCAAAAATAAATTTTCACTTCTTTTTCTCCAACATTTTGTTTATGGAAGGATAAGATAGATTTTTCTCTCTTCATACATCCTCTTTATGTTCTGCTTGAGAGGCAAGTTAGTTCAGAGACTCAGAATGTGGGCTTTTGGGTCAGAGAGACCTGGGATTGAGTCCAGGTCCCCCATATCCTAGCTGTATGAACTGGGGAAGTTACTCAACCTCTCGGAACCTCAGTTTTTCCCTCTGCAATATGGGGGAAATCTACCTCAGAAGGTTGTTTTGAGGATTAAACAACATCATGTCAATAAAGAACGTAGTATATGCGACCATAATAATGAGCAGGATGCCTTATACCTCTTCATCCACAGAAGGGAGCCCATGATTACAGGAGCTATGTCTGATTATATCTGTATCTTTCCTTCTGTCTCTGCCAGTACCTAGTGTGGTTCCCCATACAGTGTTTTTCTCAAACTATGCAAAATAATTCCCCAATCAGGAGTTAACTATGATACTAAATATGTTCTCATTCAGGTTGGTTCCACATCTGGCTTCCACTGGATTGTTAAAATTTACTATATTTGTTAAATATGCAATGTTTTTCTTATCCCTGGAAAACTCACATGTTCCAGATTTTACCAGACACCTATAAAAAAACGAAGTGGGCATGTCACAGACTAAGGGAATGTGCTGTAAAACATATAACAGGAAAGACTTGTATGTCAACTATTTGAACTCAGAAACACAAACAATCCAATTAAATTGGTCAGAAGATTTTAACGCACATTTCACAAAAGATTTACAATGCCTAAAAAACACACGAAGAGCTGCTCTTCACAAAAGAATATATATTTCATGTGAGAAATGTAAATTTCAATTCTTCACACCTCCAGGATCACTAAAATAAAAGACTGGTAATTCTAAGTGTCATCAAGGCCTTGGAGCAACTGAAATTCAATATACTGATGGTGGGAACACAAAATGCTATAATCCTTTTTTGTACTTTTTTTGTTTCATAAAAAACACTTTTGGTTTCATAAAAAGTTAGGCATACACCTGCCATACCACCTAGCCATTTCACTCCCAGTATTTACCCCAGAAAACCAAAAACTCGTATCTGTACAAAGACTTGCACACAAATATTCATAACAAGTTCATCTGTAATAACCAAAAGCTAGAAACAACCAAACTGTCCATCAAGAGGCAAATGGATAAGCAAATTAACAGTATATTCATGTAACTGAATACTACTCAGCAATAAAAGGAATAAACTACTGATGTACACATAAGCATAGACGAATCTCAAAAACCATTATGCCATAGCAAGTTCAAGGCCCCGAGTTCGATCCCCAGCACCGCCCCCCCCAAAAAGCATGATGCTGTAATTGGGAATGCAGCTCAGTGGTACAGCACTAGGCCACTTGCCTAGCATGCACAAGGCCCTGAGCTCCATCTCCAGCAGCACAAGAAAAATAAACAATCATCACAGCGAGTGAAACAAAAAGCCCAGCGAACGCATCTAGAGAAACAGAAGGCAGATGAGTGGTTATGAGAGGACGCCCTAGGGGTGACAGAAACATCCATTACTTAGACTATTAAAATAGCATCACAGGGTTACGTATTTGGGCGAAAATGACCAACACTTTAAAAACTTTACTTCGAAAACAAACGAGCTGGGCATTCACTGGTGGAGCGAGACAAGCGTCACGTTTGTCCGAATGTGCTCTGGGAAGTGCAGCCCCAGCATGACTGGCAAGAAGGCCGAGAGGCAGGAAGCGAGGCAGACAGGCCTCTGATTACACTGCGGAGTGTCATAATGTGGTTTGGATACGATTGGCTCTTTGAGGTTGCTTTCATGACAAAGCTCATTTATACAGTGCCCAAGTCCCTGGCAAATCAAGCCCTCAAGTCTGAGGCACACATCAGGTTGCATTCCTGTGGCTTCTCTTCCTGCATGCATTTTCAAAGAGGTCCCTGGGTGCCTGTGAAGCCTTCACCAAAAGCGGAGTTATAATGGCGAAATGTCAGGCATGGCTGGAGACCTAAAGACACAGAGCCCTGGGGAAAGGAAAAGGCAGGCTCTGGAACTGCTCCAGGCAGCTCTACGCTCAGAGGTGGAGACTGGACATGTGTGACCCCAAGGTCCCCAAGCTCTGCAGCAGGGCAGGAGGAGGAAGGAAAGCACCCTTCATCCTTTACCCCAGCATCCTTAGGGGCAGAATTCCTGCCCCAGAACTATCCCCAGAAAGTACTGGGCCCTCCTAGTGCTCCCTTCATCCAACATTATTGTAGAAGAAGAGCTTAAAATAGGAAGGGAGATAACTGCTCATCATTTCTCCTTCCCCGATTCCTGCCCTCGTCTGTCATCCTCGGCAGTGGGTCTCTCTGGACACGTCCAGACTGTAGGTGCCCTGGCTCCCCACCTGCTGGCTAGAGATAATCTCACTCGTCCCACCTCTGAAGGACCAACGTGCTCACAACCCTGAGAAGCCTGGAGCAGAGGGGTCAAACTGGCTGTTGTGGCTGAGATTAGCAGGCACACATGGCTTTATTTGGCCTGCAAGAGATTTAAAACTTGAGTCCCTATAACAAATTCACAAGTCTCTTTCCTTAAAAAGCAAAGAAAGGGATATCTTTCCATTTTCTGGTATCTTCTTCAGTCTCCTTTTTCAAAGTACTGTAGTTTTCATTGTAAGATCTTTTACTTCCTTCGTCAGATTGATTCCTAGGTACTTCATTTTTTTGGATGCTATTGTGAAAGGTGTTGTTTCCCTAATTTCTCTCTCAGTGAGTCTGTTGTTTGTGTACAGGAATGCTATTGACTTCTGAGTGTTGACTTTGTATCCAGCTACATTGCTGAATTTGGTTATTAAATCTAGGAGTCTTCTGGTGGAGTTTTGGGGGTCTTCTATATAGAGTATCATGTCATCTGCAAATAATGATAATTTAACTTCTTCTTTTCCTATCCTCATTCCTTTTATTTCTTTCTCTCGTCTAATTGCTCTGGCTAATGTTTCCAGAACTATAATAAATAGGAGTGGTGAGAGTGGACATCCTTGTCTTGTTCCAGATTTTAGAGTGAAAGCTTTTAGTTTTTGACCATTTAGTATGAGGTTGGCTGTTGGTTTGTTATAGATGGCTTTAATCAGGTTGAGATAAAGACCGTCTATTCCAATTTTCTGCAGGGCTTTTATCATGAATGGGTGTTGGACCTTGTAGTACTACTCTGCCATAAAGAATGATTAGCTTGAGATATTCCTAGGTAAATGGATGCATCTTGAGACCATACTTCTAAGTGAAATAAATCGGACACACATGTTTAAATACCGCATAGTTTCTCTGGTGTGAGAAACTGAAGTGTAAATAAAGACTAAAATGTATTGTATTGGGAAAGGGAAGAAAGTGTCCAAACGGGAAAGGGAACAAGGGAGGGGGAAAGGAACAGAGGGACAAGAGAAATAAGAAATGGAAGGAAAAAATGGAAACAAAGCATTTGTAAATAGGGAGGGAGGAGGGGGTGAGGGGAGGGGAACGGGAAAAAAAGAAGCAACAAGGTATATCATGTACAGGTACAAATCCCCAATGATGAATGTTATCAATATGTGCATCGAAAATGTACCGTTAAAATAAAATTTAAAAAAAAAAAAAAAGCAAAGAAAGATCTGGCTTCACTGTACCCATATTCCAAGCCCCCCTGGAGAACCTTTCACTCATTCAGGGCCCGGCTTGGTCTGCGGGCCTTTGGGTTTGCCTAATCACCAGTAAGAGGGTACTGAGAGTCCATCTGCTCCATACTGCCCCTCACCCAGCACTCTGTGACAGGACCCTCACACTGCCCCAGCCCTGAACAAGCCTCTTGCTGTGGGAATTCAATGCCTTTTTGGGAACACTCACTGGCAAGATTCCACTTCCTGGCAAACTCTTCCTTATATTCAGTGGAAGGACTTTCCCAGTAACTTCCACCATCGCATCCAGGGTCTACTTTCTTTTACTCCCACCCCCAGCACTCAGGCATTCCTGGCCACTGAGCTCTCTATGGAGATGCTCGGTCTCTCAGCCTTCCCCTTAGACACATTTCCCTGATCCCTGGAGTCACAGAGCTCTCCTGAACTCACGTCCCTTTATCTGTGTCAAATGTGGGTTCTTCCTTCCCATTTTGTTCCGGTGAGCAGATTGAATTAATTACTAACACATGTTCCTGCATGGCAGCTGTCCTCTGGCAGGCTTTAAAGACAGGCCTGGTGCTGCGGACCACAAGCAACATTAAATATACTCTGTCAGTTTTAGTCTCAACATCCCAACTGATAAAAATAGACCTCATGGCACCAGGCAGGATAATTCATCCTCTCTCCAAACCATTGCTGAGACAGAAAAATGAAACATCCGAGAGTTCCCATGGTTAAAAAATTATGTAAAGTCTTGGAGTGAACGTAATTATTTAGAATTTCAGAAATAAGTAGCCCATATTCTGAGGCTAAGGACTTTTTATTTATTTATTTATTTATTTATTTTTTTGGTGCTGAGGATCAAACTCAGGACTTTGCGCTTGCTCTGCAAGTGCTCACTCTGCAAGTGCTCACTCTGCAAGTGCTCTACCACTTGAGCTAAATCCCCAACTCCTGAGGACGTTTTAAACAAACGAAATAAATGATACCTCTCAGTTCAGACCTAAGGTTAGAACAACAAAAAAAATTTCTTTCCTGTGCTTACTGTGGTTTTCTCAAAGATCAACATTGTAAGAGTGAAAAAAATTACCAAGTTTTCATGTCATCTCGCAGATGAAATCACTGTGTGTATGTGTGTGTGCGTGTACACATGCATTTGTAAGAGAGATGCCAAGGAGAGGAGAGAGAGAAAGAGAGAGGTTAAAATCTTACAGAAGTTACTATCCTTCTCTGCATCAGTTTCCTGTTCCAAAAATGCTAGTGTTGGGCCAGATCACTGATCCCGCCTGGCAATGACTCCCCGGCCCACCCCAGCAATTCTCTATGGGGTAGGAAGCTGCCGGTTTGGTGAGCACCTGGGAATTCTGACACGCCACCCCCACCCGACCCAGGTTCTCAAGACTGGCGCTAAAAGTCTACATCCACTCTGCTACTCCATCATGTGGCTTGCATTCGGTGGCAAGAGCTGTGCTGGGGACTGAGGACTGTAACAGTAAACAGTCACATATCTGGATGTAGCAGGGGCCAAGACACTCATAAGCACAGGGTATAACAGAAACCCACCCGGAGTGGAGAGTGGTCAGGAAGGTTTCCTGAGGGAAGAAATGTCTCAGCTGAGGCCTAATGCAAGCAGGGAACCTGGCCAGTGGATGCCCTCACTGGTTAGCAGGTCAAGGCCTGGGGACCAGGGAAAATACCCATGTGTGAGAAAAAGGCCACTGCTGGAGCCAAGGGTGATCTGCGGGCAGCAGGAGACGTGGCTGGAGCAGCTGGCTTGGGAGACATCGTGCCTGGTCTGAGCAGCTCCAGCAGGAACTCTAGGTCCGGTCTTAAGCAGTCTGGGGAGCTGGGGAAGGGCCCTGAGTAGGGGAGGGACACGACCAGACTTGTGGTTTAGAAAGATCGCTGTGGTTGCTGTGCAGAATATAATGCACAGAAAAGAAAGGGCACAGGAAGAAGGAAAAAGGGGCTGGAATAAACAAGGAGCCCATTCTTTACCACAAGGAACCAGCACTAGTGGTGGCCAACATGGGGAATGGCCCTGGCTCTGGTGAAAGTCTCAGGATTTTGACTTCTCATCCCAGGTCCCACAAGGGTGATTACATTTTCCTGTTGGAGAAAGCTGGAGCTAAGAGAACAGAAACTTCTTCTACCCCGACTCCTCTCACTTTCTAATGCCGTAGGGGAAGCTCTGGAAGGGAAGCGGAAACTGCCAGTTAGTTTTAAGGCACCCCATTAACAAAAGCAAGAAGGTGCTAGAAATGGCTCATAAGAGAAACATCCCTTGTGCTTGCCCTGTGGAAATACAAACTTAATAAGAACTTGTGGTTTACAGCATTGTGGTCACCAGCCTTTCGGGAACCTCCCAAGACTCTAGGTGAAATGAGCATTCCCATCCTAGGGAAGAGGAAACCGAGGCCTGGAAGGCTTTGGGGACAGGTGCAAGGTCACAAGGAAAGCAGGGCTGCAGCTCAGAATTCATTCCACAGCTTTTACAGCTATTGATCCCCAGACCCATGGGGACTGTAATTAATTATAATGTCTCTCCTCAGCACTGGAGATAGCGAGCCAGATAATTCGATGGAAACGATCTGCCCAGTGTGGAAGTGTTTCATCTTGAAGTCCTGGGAGGTCTTCTGAAATGAGAGAGGGAACTGTGAGGTAGGGACAGAGAAGGTATCACAGGCCTGTAAGGAAAAGCAATCCTCGGCCACCAACAGGCCCTCCGAGAAGGGCGAGGACACACGTCTCAGCCTTCTTCTGCTCTTGGGAAGTGGCAATAATCCTGCTCCAGGAGTGCCCAGGCTGGGGTGGAGAAAAGGGCTGGCAGGAGGAGCCAAGGGGACAAATCACGTGGAATACTCCCCTTCCTTCATCCGCCAGCCCCAACACTTTGACCAGGTTGAATCAAGTAAGTTAAACTGTACAATGTGAAGAAAAGAAAACAGTCTCCACATGCCACTGTCACCAAAAAACTAATAGCTATTTTTGAGCCCTTTCAATGTACCTGACACAAGCCCTGTCTACACAGGCTCCCAATTAATCTTTTTTAAAAATTTTATTTCTATAGGTACTTAAAATACCCGTGCAGTACCTCCCAATTGATCTTCACCATGAGTCTGTGAAGTTGGTAACAATTACCTCCATTTCACAAGAGAGAAAACTGAGGCTCAAAAAAGTTAGGCACTGTCTTCCTTACTTTCTCATCACTGAGGCAAAATACCTGATACTCACAAGTTAAAGGAGGAAAAGTTTATTTCAGCTCATAGTTTGTAGAAGCTGCAGGCCACAGTCAGCTGGCTCCTGACAGGGTAGCCTGGCAGAGGGGTACTGCGGAGGAGAAACAGCTCACAGCATGGCAGGCAGGAGGCAGGAAGCAGCAACATCAAGCCTCCCTTTCCCTTGTATTTCATTCAGGGTATAAGTCTATTGGTTGGTACCACTCACACCCAAGGTGGGTGGGCCTTCCCATTATTCACATATAGAACTATGCTAAACTAATCAATGGACTAATTTAGTTAACACACACTCTTAATCCATATTCACACACCCTAGATCCATCCACCTCTGAAAAGTCCCATGAGGCACGAGGCTCCGAGGGGACATCTACATACCAAGTTATAACAGGCATCTTCCTTACGGTTCTCACACCTATTACAAATGACAGACCCAAGGTTCAAATTCAGGCCTTTCTGACTGCTGAGTCTCAGTACAGGAAGGCAAGGGCCCTCTCATACTTGCTTCAGCGACAAACATGGCAGGCTCTGTGTACAGGGGAATTTTCACCAATTTCATTTGATTTGGAAGGCAAGCAGGAGCACTCCCCATCTTTTGTACTACCTGCTCTTTTTGGCTGACAAAGGAGGAAGAAATGTACCAGCAGACAGTGGGGTGTTGAAGGGTTAAAGAGCTCAGAAAACACCTCCTCAGGGAAGAGGGGACAGAGCATCAAGTTCCACAGCACTCAGGTGCACCTCTCACCCCGCACAACAAGCCTTGCAGGCAGGAAGGGAGATGTCACATTCCCACTTTCCCCCAGCAGAGACTGAGTTGCTGGACAGCACAGAGCATGCACATTTTGAGTTCTACTGGCCTCTCTCAGACGGAGAACAACACCTGGGCTGAAGCTACTGCAGTTCACAGGATGCAAGTGGGGCCAGAGGGTCTAGCCAGATAGATGGAGAGCACAGAACAGAAATCTACGAGAGGAAGAGAAAGAAGAAGGAAGTGGCGGCTGTTTAGCTTTGAGGAGGCAGAGGACTAATCTATTCACCATTCTAGGCATTCAATAGCTGCTGGAGTGATTTTTATGGGTAAACTGTCCACACGGCTCTGAGCACAAAGGAAACAAACTGAACAGGAGGAAAAAGACAATGTTCTTATAATTAAAGCATGGCCACCTGGGAAGCGGGACAAATTTCTCTCAGGAGGACAGTAGAGAATGTTTTTGAATGGGTTAATGCTATCTAGAAGAGGATGTGCCCAGGGTCCACTCGCAAGTAAAAAGCAAATGCTAGAATATGAACAAGAAAACATAAAGAGTTGCTAGTAGGGAG